>JADRCD010210676.1:2241-18282 GCA_019843815.1 Montemys delectorum
CTCTCTCTCTCTCTCTCTCTCTCTCTCTCACACACACACACACACATACACACACACACACAAAGAGATGGATTAAAACGCTAGCTTGGCAATGTTCTCTTTAAAATACGACAGCCAAGCTCACTCTTGCAAGAAAAACATAACTCTAGCAGCAGTGACATTTTCATTGTACAGTCCCCTTTGAATGGTTTGCATGTCATTTAAGGCAGTTTTTAAGAGGAATGCGGGGTCGCTTATGTTCATAACTTTTACATGTTTCTATTGGAAAACACCACTTAAGAACAACCTTGAGTGTCCGTGTAGACCCGATTGCTTCCCGCTGCTGAGGAGGAGGTGGAGAAGAGAAGAGAGGGAATAAGGAAAGCACTCCTCAATGGCTGACAGTCCAGCTGTCTCAGAAAAGCACCTGCTGATCTCCCAAGCTGGATCCCTGCCCTGCCGTGCTGCAGAGGAGAAAACTTGGGGATGCAAGGCCATATAGCTTTGTAAACATTTGATTTACTTATAATGCCTGAAGCTCTGTTAGAGGAAACTGACTTACACAGTGCTGGAGTTTCTGCCAAACATACAGAAACCCCTTATGTTGACCTTCCCCACTCTTTCTATCCCTCTCAACTGCTGTCACAGTCGTCTCCCTAGGAATGAATCTACTCCTGAGATAATTTTGCTCCTCTAGTGAGTTTTCTCTTATGCAAATTTTAACAAGGCTCACTTTGGAGGATGCTTCTAAACCAGTGTCTCTCAACCTGTGGGTTGCAACCCCTTTGAAGGACCCTTTCACATGGGCCGCAAATCAGATATCCCTACATATCAGATATTTATGCTATGATTCATAACAGGAGCAAAATTACAGTTATGAAAATAGCAACATAAGTCACCACAGCATGAGGAACTGTATTAAAGGGTTGCAGGTAGCTGGGCAGTGGTGGCGCACACCTTTAATCCCAGCACTTGGGAGGCAGAGGCAGGTGGATTTCTGAGTTCGAGGCCAGCCTGGTCTACAGAGTGAGTTCCAGGACAGCCAGGGCTAAGCAGAGAAACCCTGTCTTAAAAAACCAAAAGAAAAAAAAAAAAAAAGTCACAGGAAAGAAGGTTGAGAGAGAAGCACTGTTCTTTCCCAATCCCGCCCCATCTAAGGCCCATGAGCACTGTGTGAGAAGCAGTCGCTCTGCATTTTGGTTGAAGTATTGGCAGTCTTTGTAAATGTAGCCAGTGAGTTTCTGCAGTGGTAGCTCATGTGCTAACCTTCCCCTGGTGACTGATGACATCAATCACCTTTCCAGTTGCCTTTTGGCCTCTTGGATACCCTCCTTTGTGAAATGCCTAGTCAAGCACTTTGCCCACATTTTATACAACTGTTTGTCTCTTACTTGGAGACTTGTAGAAATTATTTACATATTTATATATTCAGGATATAAGTCATAGGTTTAATCTGCATTCCAAATGCACTCCAGATCTATTTTCATTCTCTTAATGTTATCCTTTGTGGGGAAGAAAAGGTAATATATTTTTCTCACCTATCATAAAGTTCATGGTTGAGAGCCTCATGATAAAATGAATGTTAACAAGAGAGAAACGTACACATGTTTATCATACGTTTTATGTATTGTGGGAGCCTTCAGAAGTGAAAGCACAACAAGGCAGCAACCTGCGTTTCCCATGAGAGCAAGGTTCACAAGGGGCTCTTCTAGGGTTCCTGAAACCCTCCATTCTGTGACCTGGATGGTGGTTACATGAGACTACAGACAGAGAAAAAAGATCATGAAGGCACAAATCCAATTTGTGTATCTTTCCGTATGTTACTGTATTCATTTCTCCTCCCAACCTAACCAATCACTACAAATTCAGGAGTTTAAAACTCCACTCCACACACTTAGGAATCGCTCACAGTTCTGTTAGCTAGGGCATCCAAGATGGTTCAACTGGTTTCTCTGATCTAGATTCACAGGGCCAAAGTCAAATGCTGACAAAGCAGCCTCCAGCTAGGGACTCAGGGAAGACTGAACATCTGAATTCCTTGTAGTTCCTTGCCTTTGTAGTGGCATTCTCATTTCCTTTGTGGCTGTTGTTAGAAGTCAGTGTGAACTCCAAAGATCTCATATACTGGAGAGATAGATTCTGCTACCTAGCATAGCACTTCCCCACTGGTTTTCTCCTTATAATCTGATGTATTCCATGAAGGCCTCTATTTTCCCCTGTGCCATCATTGAATAATATTTTTTCCACTAATCTCTCCCTTGCAGCATTTGGATGAGCAATTAAGCCACACACTTCATGAACAGGTGAACTTGTGCATGTCAGAGCCTGCAAGAGCTCATTATGGCTCTTTCACTCTCCCTCTATCTTCCCATCATTTTCTCTTCAATTTCCCCTTTCTGCCTCATGTCTCTGACTCTTTTTCCTTCCTCTGTTGCATTCAAAGACTCATATGGCTATATCAGGCTTGCTCAGAGAGCCTATAATAATCTCCTCATTGTAAGACTTATACTTTTAATTACATCTGCAAAGTCCTTTATGGCATATAAACATGCAACATAACAGATTTCTGGGAACAGGGTTGGAGTATCAACATCTTCAGAGAAGTGTTATTTGAACCCCTGCAGTTGTCCTCGATAGCTTCTTAATATGATAACATGAAAAAATGAGCTATCGTCACCAAAGAAACTAGGGAAAGAACTTAGCCAAGACAGCTATCACATGGGTCTTATTCCAATAATATCTTTAATTTACTACACATTTATGCTGTCAGTAAATTAGAATATGCCTGTCTACTCCTATCACATGTTTGAGTCACATGTTTTTAAGTGAACTGAGTTATTACATTCTGATGTTAACATGGCATAAAAATATTTCTAAGATATAAACTATTATCTTATACCTACCAATCCCTCCAGCCAAACATATTTATGTACTTAATTATCGACAAGTGTATTTCCCCTTTAGTCAGTTCTAAACTCCAGTCAGCACATCCTTTTTAAATATTAAGAACAATATTTCATTATCACATAGGAAACTGAAATGTAGACTGTATAGTTAAGGTCTCATAAAGTAAACATGTTTAAGAAGCTATTTGCGATATTAGTTTATTCATTCTAACTCAGAACTCATTTGCATGGAGAGTGAAAACCACTCAATGGGAATCTATGCAGTTGTGCTGTCAAAATCTGATGCTCTTTCAACTTCCAAAGCACGTTATGTTCTTGAGCTGTTTACCACAAAATTCAGCATCAAGTACAGGCATCACTACTTCTGACTTGATTGTACTATAATTATTCAAATGCCTTTAATTTTATGCCCTGTCCTAATTTCCATATCTTCTGTTATCATTTAAGAATGATTATTATAGATAATGTACCTAAAGCACTTCTTCCATTAATTAGAATTCTTAAGCAATAGCAGTTGTAACAAAAAAAATGCTCCACATGAAGGGCACTATGTTCATGTAACTGTCCTCATCACCAACATAAATCTTAACTAGTACTATAATCTCAGCACCTAGTGGTTCCCTTCCTAATCAATCGGCTTGACCATTTCACAGTGGATCTGACCACATCTTGACCGAAGATCATTTTGGCTCACCCAATCACTCTGCCGGCTGCCTTTCAAGTAAGGCAAGCTCCCAGGGTGAGATCAATACTGGAAGAAAACCCACTTCTGCTTGGAGCCGGGATTTGCTCTCTGCAGGTTCTCAGCAGGGGTATGCCCCTCTTATCAATCAAGGGGAAGCTGGAATATTTCCTCCCCTCTACAGGAAACCGTGTCTCTGGCTGAGACTTCCCAGCAGGGATTCTAACGGTTCTGCCAGATAAGAAACGAATTCAGAGTCAAAGAGAAAAGAAAAAGGAAAAGGAAAAGGAAAAGGCAGGCACTGGAAGAAATGGGATGCAAATAAGAAGTTAGACAATGTTGGTTATACTCTTCCCTCCACACCTCATGGGGGGGGGGGGGGGGCTCTCTGGAAAGCTTCTACGAGAGTTGGAGAATCTTTATTAAACATTTGAAAAACCTTAAGAAAAATTATTTTTTCTTCATAAAAAGAAACTTTAAGTAGGAGGCATGACAGGTTTAAATGCTAAACCTTTTCTTCAATCTGGCCTTCACCAAAAGGCCATCTATTTATCTGAACACAAAAGCAGCCAAAACCCAAACCTGATCTATTATTATGAAATTGAAAGAGATCCAGTTAAAGCTTTTCAATTTGCTTTTATTCAATTCCCACTTACATTTTAGGGTAATTAAACAATTTGATTAAGTCATTAGCAAGATTTTGATAGCCTGGAGAATATTATGACAGTGCCCAAACCCTAAGAAAGTAGAAATGTAATATCGTCTGTCTTTCAAAGAGAAGGAAATACCTGGAAAGTGATTGTGTGTTCCTGATAGAGGCTTCATTAGTTCAGAATATTCAAGTGAATTTCCTCTCATTTTCTTCTCTGATAATGGGAGACCTTTTTTTTTCCTAAAATAAAATAAACATCTTACAGCATTTTTAAAGGGAAAAAATAAAATAGATAAAAATCTACCCTACTTTGAAGCCCTAGGGGCCTATGGAAAATAAAGTTTAAAATTCATAAAATGACTTCCAATCTCTGATTCTTAGCTCTGTCAATCATTCTAGTGTAGATAATGCCATTACTAGCTCAAGGTAAATTACAATAATGTGACATTTATGTTAGGCGTGGTAGAAGAAAGAAATTTAAGCCCATCAGGAAAGAATAAAAATACTATTTGCAAAAGAGAATATATCTATTGTTATTCTTACAGTGGAAGTTTCTTTTTAAGTTTAATTTCTAACCATGATCTTATATCTACGTATATTGGCCAAACATCATACTCAGTTCTACCTGTGAGTGAAATATTGGGAGAACTGTAACCCTCAGAAATGGAATACAGTCAATGTGACTTCACAATCCATATATCAGCAGGGAGAAACATCCTATAGCTAAAAAAAAAAAAAAAAGAAAAGAAAGAAAGAAAGAAAGAAAGAAAGAAAGAAAGAAAAAAAAATCCACAAAGATGTCAGAAAAATCTTAGCAGACCTGAAGCCCCATCAAGGATATGGGATTTAGTGTTGGAAACACCTGCGTCCCTCTTTTCTACTGAAAAGCGAAGGCAAATAAAAGAGAGAACTCCAAGGAAACAGAAAGGGGGGGGGGCTCCCCACGCTTGCCCTGGAGTTCTCATCACCCGCTTAATGAAAATAAAGCATACTGCACCTAGTAGCCAGGGTTCAGTTTCTTGTTTCATTTCACACAGACCAGGCCTTACTTGCCGTTGCATACATTCCATAATTTCTACCTCAGAGCTGGAAGAAACAGGACCCCTTGCCAATAAGCTTGGAAAAGTCACATTGGCCTTGGTGTCAGCTTGAGCAGCCCAGCTGAAGGGTAATATTTAATCTGGCCTCTTCTCTGATCCCTAAAATCATTTGGATAGGGCGAAGTTATTCTGAAATCGCTGAAAGCAGTATTTCATTTTCCATGAAAGAGAAGTTGTGTGAGAAGGAGAAGAAATGAAGAAGGGGAGCAGACTTCAGGCCTGCTGAATAGTTTTTGTGTCAGTGACATAGCCAACAGACTAACATCAGAGAGTTAAAACCTCTGCTTTAATCTTGTCTATTCACAGGGATAAACTCTTCAGGAGCTCCCTCCCCTCTCTGATATGCATATTGAGCTACTAAGAAACAACTAAATGACCAAGAAGATTAGATAAAACATAAGAACCAGGGAAGCCAGGGATGAGGAAGACATGCTGGGCTAATTTCAATCTAAATTCTGGAATTGTCCTGTCTTCCACCTAGTTCTTTTCTCCCGAGCTCTGGCGTCCAAGTCACATCTGCTAATTGTCCCTGAGTTTCTCATCAGCAGACCACTGTGACGCCCTTTTTCTGGCAAATCTCCATACTTGATTGTCTATTCTTTTACGTGGTCACATTAATATCTCTGCAACAAGTCTGGGTATTGGAATCAACACCCCAATTTAATTTACCCTACTTCTGCTTGGTACAAACAGCAAGATCAAGATGCCTCATTTATCCCTCCTAACTCAACATGGGGAGTATTCCCTCAAAAAGATTTTAACTTTAGGAAATAATCGCACTACAAGGTGCTGGGCTAAATAGATCTTTAACCCATGGTTTTCCAACTTCTTTCGAAGCTTTTTACTGTAAGGACCTAGCTGAGAAAAAAAATACATATAGTCACGGGACTGGAAAAATGACTGGTAAAGTTGCTGCCGTATCAGCATAAAGACTAGAGTTTGGGTCTCCAGCACCCACATCAAATATTGAGTGCGATGGCACCTGCCTGTAACCCCAGTACTGACCGGGCAGAGGAAGGGCAGAAGCAGGTGAACTTCCTGAAGCTCATTGGTCAGCCAGCCTAGCTGAATAAATGAGCATTCGGTTATAGACTCTGTCATTAAAAAAATTAAAACAAAAATGTTGAGAGGGGATACAGGAAAGATAGCCTACAGCAACCTCACGCTTCCACATGTACATATGTCCAGGTACCCACATAATAACAAGTAGGCATACTTGTAACACACACAACTATTGTTTAAATATGGGTGGCCCGTAGTCTCTTAGCCCTTTTAAAATCCAATAATATTTTATATTGCAGCAGCCTTACAAATGTCACCTTAGATTTACATTTTCCGGGATATTTTCTGCCTCTCCTTTTGAATTGTTATGAAACCCTTGCCATTAGCCTGTTAATTTTAAGGTTAATTAGGGTTTACATCTTTCCGAAAGCCTGGCAAAATGCACTGTGTAACCAGGGCAACTAAAACTACAGATGGCTCCATGCACATACAGCTTCTTGATGCCGCCAAGAAAAATAGAGAGAGGAGTCAACGAATGCTCAGCTCTCTCAGCTCTAAACTCAGTCGAGTCCAATTTGATATGCAAACAACTGGATGAGAAAAAAATGAAAAGGAAAACTTCAACAGAGCTATGATGTAGTTTACCTACTCCGAGCCTTGGAGCAAAGGCAGTAATGAAGCCTGCCCTTCCTCGTTGGGTCTCTAAAGGAGAGAGGCTACTTCAAACCAATCGCTGTGTTCCCTAAAGCCCCAAGGCTCTCCCCATCCAGACACATGCTAAGTACTTAAAAATACTTGTTCATTGTAAGTATGCTAATCAAATGCCTGAAATGTATTTTCTCCTTGAAGCCTAAAAAGACAGCCTCTGAATAAGATTCATCTCCGGTAGAGCGTACAAGAATGGCAAGCTACATACAAGGCAGAAGAAACTGACAGGTAGCATCAGAATGTAAATGACAAAGCGGCTCAGAATGATCTTTAGGACTTGAAGGCTAGTTTCACACTTTTGTAATGATATTTTTTTTTACCCAAGAGAGAGTTTCACTGTATAGCCCTGTCTGTCCTGGAACTTGCTCTGTAGACCAGGCTGATCTTGAACTCACAGAGATAGGTCTACCTCTGCCTCCCAAGGGCTGTGTGTGTGTGTGTGTGTGTGTGTGTGTGTGTGTGTGTGTGTTGGTTGATATTTTTTAAAGGTCTTTAGTCTTTTTTTAGGCAAAAAACTTCTGTGAGGAAGAGGGTATCGTAAGCATGATCATATAATTTTCTGAAAACTGGTAGCATGTATCACAAACTCATTCTCTGCAATGTTTGCAGTACTCTTTTTGTAGATTTTCTTCAAAATATACGTAAAGCATATCATTGCTTTACAATCTCAAACATGCTATTGAGTATTCAGGAAGATCACAATGAAAGTAGAAAGGATATGTCACTATGTTGAAGACACTAGATACAGAATCAGATGCAAAAAAAAAAAAAAAAAAAAAAAAAAAAAAAACAATGAGCTTTTTTAACGAGTTGCTGCCAGAGAAATGGTGCATTAGCCTTGTCACATTAAGTTATGAGGATAGATTAGACCCTTGGTTTCATTATCGTTGATCATTTTAAGGGGAGAAAGTAAGACTATTGATTTTGGATAGTGTCTACTTTTCTTTGCAGTTGTTAGGATAAAATGCTCTGGCAAAGAGTAACTTGAGGGAAAGAGAGTTTACTCTGTCTCACTGTTCAAGACTTAAGTTTCTCATGGCAGGAACTTGAAACAGCTGCTTATATCACACCCATGATCAGGATTCAGAAAGCAGTGAATTCTTGAGCTCAGCTCACTTTCTCTTTTTTCATACAATCTAGATTTTTTTATACAATCTAGATTCCTAGACCATTCAGAATTGTTCCTCACATACTGAATGGCTTCCCCACCTTAAATAGTCTGACCAAAATAACTCACTAGAGAAACTCCTACAGTCCTATCTCCCAGGTGACTCTAGACCTCATCAAATTGATAACTCAGATTAACATCACTGACAAGCAAGAAGAAAGGTTGGTAATCATTTTTTCATGTTCGGGAGTCAGTAGTACAACCAATTGTTTTGGCAGGATTGAGGGTGTCCTAGTTAGTATTATATTAACTTGACAGAAGCTAGAGTCATTTGGAAAAAAAGGATTCTCAATTGAGAAAATGCCTCCATAACATTGGACTGTAGGCAAAGCTATAAGGGCATTTTCTCTATTAGTGATTGATGTGGGAGGTCACAGCCCACTGTGGGTGTTACTATGCCTGAGCTGGTGGTCCTGGATTCTATTTTGAAAAGTAGGCTGAGCAAACCATGAGGTGTAAGCCTTAAAGCACCAATCCTTAATGACCTGTGAATCAGCTCCCAAATACAGGTTCCTGAGGTGAGTTGCTGCCTGACTTCCCTCAGTGATAAACTATGATATGGAAGTGTAAGCAAAATAAACTCCTTCCTCCCCAAGTTGATTTTGGTTGTTTGATTTCACTATAAAAGTAGTAACTCTAAGTGGACTATGCAGGTTCTAATGAACACTTTCCAGACACTCTACCCTGAGCTACACCTTTAGCCCTACTAATAGCATTTAATGAACTTCATACATTGGGAGAATCTGTTATGTCCTGAGTTCAGGCCAGATGTTCATTTTCCCATGTTCTCCACAGTAGGACACGTGCTTAGAATCGCCATTTTAAATCTTCTATCAAACACGGACACCTCAAAAGTACTCCAATAAAAGCAAAGACATCTAGTTGTCAGAGAAGTGTTAAACTTTCAGGAAATTTTGCAGCACATGTGCCTGGAAGCAGTCAGCTGTCTCTAGGGGAACAACTACAGAAGGATATGTATGGGTGCTTTCACACAGCTGCAAGAATAAATTCCAATTTGCATCTCCACAAGATGCACTTTGAGCTACCTAATATTATGAATAAATTTTCTTTCTGTTTAAATTGGGTATCTGTCCTTACATAGAATCCTAAAAATGCAGAACACAGGGCCAAAGCTTGTAAACTACTGGTTTATTATTTGTGCTGCTTTGAAGTAGGAGTACAAATTTTAACATTAAAAAGAGGAACTAGAAATGTTAGCTGTCTGCTGTATTTTCTCCTGCATATGATGTGGCTACAGCAGGTGTTTCTAGTTTCTTCTCAGTATTCTTGAAATCATTGTTTGTTTCTTCGTTATGGAACATGTATTCATTTTGTAACTTTAAGTGTTACAATGAAAGGAAATGGGCTTTCTGAGGTGTGAAAAAGGGAAAAGCAGGACAACAGCCTGGGTGACAACTCATACTAGGTATCAAGAATGAAAAGACTTATTGTAATTTCACAGCATTTGGATGACTGGATGAGTAAGAAAATGGGTTAATAATGGGTGGATGGATGGATGAAAGGATGGATAGATGGATGGGAGGCTGGGAGGGTGGGGTGGATGAATGAATGGATGGATGGGTGGGTGGGTAGGAGGTTGGATGGGTGGGTGGTGGTTGGGAGGCTGGGTGGTTGGATGGATGGACGGACGGATGGATGGATGGATGGATGGATGGATGGATGGATGGATGGAGGGATGGGTGGGAAGCTGAGTGAATAGATGACATGGATGAGTAGATGTAAGCACATGATGGATAAGGATTCCAATAGTGGGCTGCATCCAACAGCTAGACTCCTAGAGTGAGAGTTCTCTCCCAGGAAACTACTGATTCCATCCAACTTGCAAATTCTGGTCAATAGTCACTTGGAATAAAATTCCTTTTAACAGTAACCAAGGTCTCAATCACGTACTAAGCTTAATCTTGATATCTTCTCTTTGCCCTCTCTTATCCTCTATTAGTAACTATAGACTGAGGTGAGAATGTTCCCACAACTCTAAATGTTTTTAGAGAAATTTTGATGAAGGCACCAAGGAGATGGTTCAGTCAAGAACAGGCATGACACACAAGCATGAGTGAGGACCTGGGTGTGCACCCCAGTACTCACATAAGAAGCTGGCCATGAAATCATAGCATGGGGAAGCAGAGACATGAAGGATGCTAGAGCTTATGAGCCAAACTCCTCCTGCCCTGTAGGTAAACCATAGGCTCAGTGAGAGACTCCATCTCAAAAAAAGAAGGTGGAAGTGAGAAAAGAAGCTTACCCAACATGGACCTCTGGCTCCCACACAGACGGAGACCAACAGATGAACATGCATGCATGCATATAACACACACACAAGAAAATACTAATCAATGTGTTGTTTTGTTCATGTTTTAAATGTTTAAACATTTTTACATTTAAAACATTTTCTTTCACAAAGGTACGAGAAATAAACATTAGTGTTCTCGTTCCCAATACACTGAACACATACAAGAGTCAGAAACACTGAGTGAACTCTTTTCAGTCATGGAATGCTGTCCCATCTGCCCCAAGGGAGGGGCTTATACACTTTCATGGGTTAGTAAATTTTGGGTAAGATCAGCTCAAAAGAATTTAAAGTCAGATTTACATGTGGAAATGTTCTGACTTTCTGTGGATTAATGCTAGTGTAATATCAGACAAGAGAGTTTACTGGGCTGTAATTTTAAAGCCTTTCAGTGCTTTTGGCAGATATCAAATAATAGCCTACTTAAAGGCAATTCTACTTACTTGAATCAAAAGATGAACTCAGAAATAACATAACTGCTACCTTTGGGAGACAGACTTTCAAAATGCTCTTTTTCTAGGACATAGAACTTTAAAAAAGAAACACAAAGATAATTCTCTAAAACATGACCTAAACCAATATAAAACTCTTCTAAGCAGTGAAGTTAGAAAGAAAAGAGCAGAGAGGACAAAGTGAAAGAGGGAGGGAAGAAGGGAGGGAGGGAAGGAAGGAAGAGGAAATGACATGGCCTAAGCATCTCCTGGAATACAGAGACATACATGTGACATACATGTGCTCACACATAACACACAAGTAAGCAAAAACATAAAATTTAAAATTTTGAAGGCATCAAAAAGATACTTTAAGTATACAAATGTATATGAAGTATTGATTCTAAATATTAAATATAGTTCAAAATAGTATTCTACAACCCAATAAAAAAAGCCAAGCACAAAGTTGTCTATTGCTGTGTTTGAGTGCGTTTGTGTGTATAAGTGTGTGTGTGTGTGTGTGTGTGTGTGTGTATTACTGTGTGAATGTGTGTGCATGTGTGTGAATATATGTCTGTGTATGAAAGTGTGTGTGGTTTATGTATGCTGTAGGTATATATATATATTTGTTGTGAGTGTATATGGGTATGTGCTTTGTGTGTATATTCATATGTGTTGTATATATGCATTTGTGTGTTGTGTATATACACATGCATGTTGTGTGTATGCATGCATTAGTATGGTGAATGTATGTATGCTTGTGTATAGGTTTGTATGTAATGTGTATAGTGTATCTATGCTATGTGTGTTGCATGTATATGTATGTGTGTTGTGTGTATGCATGTGTGTTGTATGTGTATGTGCAAGTGTGTGGGCATGTAATAAAGTTTCCTATCTTTAGATGGCTGTACTCTACTCTAAAAGGATTCACTATGAAAGTTATCATTAAAATCTTTCTGAGCCATGTATCCTGGCATTTGTCCTCTAAGTCCCTGTGACTACAGCTGTGCCATGAGCTGTGGTGGTCTACATTTTCCAAATTTATTAAAACAGCTTCTACTTACCATGTTGATTCTTATACCACTTTAGTTGTACCATACTGAGCAAAGAAAGGTCTTAGGTATATTTACAGTATAGTTTTTAATCATCATATAACTTAAGTACCTGTGTTTATTTTCCTTTTTCCTGACACAAGGTTTCTCTGTGTAGTCCTAGTCTAGAACTCACTCTGCAAACCTGGCTAGACTTGAACTCAAGAAATCCACCTACTTCTGCCCCTACAAATGGTGGAATCAAAGATGTGCATCACTGTGCCTGGATTTATTTTCAATTTTGAGAATGAAAAACCTAATTCTTATTTGCTGGTGGCATCCTACTCTTCTGAAACTATTTCAAATGTTTCTTCTAGGAGCTGTCCCGCCCGCTGAACACACGGACTCACATTAATATCTGGCTTTTGTGAAGCTATTCAGTAGCTCAAATCAAATAGAAAAAGGGTCACTTTCCTAGAGACTCACAACTTTACTATGCAGTTGGAAGAGTATCCTTAGCTTCCTAGGCCATAACAGTGAAAGAACACAGATTGTGGAGGGAAAAATATTTGGGCAGATAAACTAAAAAGAGGTAAGATGAATGAAAAGAAAAAAATCCAAGCATTCTAAATTACAGTTTCTCCTAAAGATTTCTTGTGGCTGGGCGGTGGTGGCACACGCCTTTAATCCCAGCACTTGGGAGGCAGAGTCAGGTGGATTTCTGAGCTCGAGGCCAGCCTGGTCTACAAAGTGAGTTCCAGGACAGCCAGGGCTATACAGAGAAATCCTGTCTCGAAAAAAAACAAAACAAAACAAAACAAAACAAAACAAAAAAAATCGTGTATTCTAGTCCATTGATCACTCTTTGTGCCTCAGTCTTTCCATTTCCTTTCCTTGTAGGAGGAAGATAATCTTTTTGCCTTCTATTTCACTATTATTCTGTTTCATGCATCCCAGACACTAATTTATACATCACCCATGCTCACACTGTGATCTTGCAACAGTTGTGTTGTTGGTTGGTTGATTGGTTGGTTGGTTCCAAATAAATAAATGTCTTGCATAGAATGAACAAAATAAGCATTGCCAGTGAAGGTTTGGGAATTCTTGTGATTTGTATTTACATCTTCTGAGAGCTCCTTTTAAGCACTTGATTCCTAGCTGGTGCTACAACTTGGGAAGGTTAGAAAACTTTAGGGGCATGAGGCCTAACTGTCTGAGGTAGGCCACTAGAGGTAAGTCTCTGAAGGTTTTGCATGTTACCAAAGGAGGAGCCCAGCCAGATGTTCCCAGCCACTAAAATGGAGTTACTCTAGCTCCCATGCCTATCCACTGTGATGGACTGAGTCCATTGAAACCATGAGCTAAAAACAACTCTTACACAGCTTCTCCCAAGTATTTTGTTAGAGATAAGAAAAGTGGCTAACACAGCATTTCGGAGGTCTACAAAGACAATGACTTTTATGTGTTTGCAAAATACTGATTCTTACCAAATACATGTGCACTCATACCAAGTTAGGACTAGAATATTTCCAGCTAACTTTTTGAATGTATCATAGTTTGTATGAATAGAACAGAACTGGTTAAATAAATTCTTGAAATGGGTTTAGCTCAAAACATCACCTTATATTGAAATTTACATCACAAACAAATTTTTCAAAGATGAAAATCAAAGGATTTTTCTCAGGAATAAAGATAAAGATAGGTAGAATAGCTATGATGTAGATATATTCATTTAATGTCTGTTATTTGCCCACCACCTTTAACAAATGTTTATATTTCATTTTTTAAGAGAGAGATTCCAGAATTAAGATGTCTGTATTTAATTCCCTGTTCTCTCTCTTCCTACATGTCCCCTGACCAACCACATAACTCCTTTGTGCCTTGGGTTCCCATACAAAGTGAGAATAATGATAATGATAGTTACTACCCAGTATACTGAAGAGAGAGCTACATTTGTGTGCTCACTGTAAAATCACACGCAAACATCAGGATTCAAACTGAAGTATCAATCAAAACAAAAATAAGGTGCACACATGCATACCCACAAAGAGAATGAATTGCCTTCTGGCCTTCATGAAATTTGGTTTGAGGGGAAGTGGCTCAGATGTTAAAGTCAGCACATAAACATGAAGACCAGAGTCCACATTCTAAATAGCCACTCAGATGTCAGATAGGCATAGTGGCTTCCTATAATTACATGGCTAGGAAGACAGAGAAAGGGTATCCCAGGCAACCTGCCTAGCGAGAGCCGTCATATTAGTAAGATTTGGGTTCAACTGAAAGACCCTACCTCAGTGAATAGGGCAGAGAGTAATAGAGAAAGGCTCCCAAAGTCAAACTCAAGCCTCGATATTCACATGCACACACGTGCATGCACACATACACACCAATGTAAGGCCTCCACATCCACATGTATACACACGTGTACACACTTGCATACAAAGTCCATCCACACACATACATATACACATATCCAAGAAAGAAAGAATAAAGGAAGGAAATTCTGTTATTTGAGACAACATAGATGAACCTAGATGACGTTCTACAGTATACACTGCTACAAAGACAAATGCTGTGTGATATTACTTACATGTGTGTTTTCAAAAGTTGAACTCAGAGAATCAGAGGACAAAATGGTGGTTACCAGGAGCAAGAAGAGAGAAATGAAGATGAGAGGAATTACTAGGGAGATGTGGTCAAAAAGTATAAGGCTTCATTTAGACAGAAGTTAGGAGCAGAGATCTGTTAGACATCATGGTGAGTATAGTTAGGAAAAATGACCTAAGTACTCAAAAATGTCTAAGAGTTCAACTTAAATATAACTACAAAACTTTTAAGAATGAAGTAGTATATAGTTCAGTTAGATGTCTAATGTAACATTTCAAAATAACAAGTTGCACATGTTAACAATCTCTGTTGATTTATATATGGATATTTACTTTACAGATTAAAAAAATGTAGTAGTAAGAATGATGCCTGGTGTGCCATTGTAACACATTATAATGTTTTATTTTATTTTTATTACTTTTAAATATTTTACTATTTTATATGGTAAGTAGAATATAGCCAGATAATCAACTCCTTATACTGTGAAACGATTCTTCACTCATATGTTTGTATATTTGAACATACTTCTTGGGGAAATTATGAATGTTCTATAATAGATTAGTAATGCTTTGAATATCTGCATGATCTAGAATCCTATTTGCTAAATACATACTCTCAAGAACATTGTTATCTTATAAGTTATAAAGCATGTTAAATTTCTAAACTATTTCACTGTCACAAGAATCCCTGTGGGTTATAAAGAGTCAAGTTAAATATAGCTAAGGTTGAGTTTAAAGGGTGAGAATTTCCCACTTCGGAGCCATTTATGAATCTATCACTCAGAAGTGTTTCTCAAAATAATTTTATAAATCTACAATGTATAACTCCTGAAAATATGCAGAAGAAGTAAAAAAATATTTCCCAGTTACAGGAGGTTGCACTCTCCAAGAGCTAAGTACATATTCTATCATCATATGCTATAATCTTTTTGCTAAATTTGCATGTTCCTTATCCTCAGAAACATGAGATCACGAGGTTGAGTCCAGTGGGCACCAAGCCACAGTACAGTCTTTTCTCCTTACTCCTAATGCATTTCCCATGTTTGGCTCAGTTGTTTCATCACACAAGCTTTCAGTCACTACTATCAATGCCCTACTTTTCCTCACTTTAACTCTCCTACTCCTATGCTTGTGCTGAAGTTTAAAAGTGGATGATTATACCTACACCTCCTTTGGGGACAGCAGCTTTAGAAATCTTAGAAGCTTGGAACTATCAAGAGGCACCATCCCGCTATATAAAATGATGGGAAGTGAAGGTAACAAGGAGACGCCCTAGAGAGAAAGCTAAGGAATAACAGAGAGATGCTGCATCCTGCATCCTATATCCTGGGAGAAACCCTTGCACCTTTGATTCCAACCATGCCTGAGTCCCCCTTCAAACTTCTAAGTTCTTCAAGCCAATAGATAGATAGGTAGATAGATAGATAGATAGATAGATAGATAGATAGATAGATAGATAGATAGATAG
>JADRCD010210676.1:18292-53589 GCA_019843815.1 Montemys delectorum
TAGATAGATAGATAGATAGATAGATAGATAGATAGATAGATAGATAGTAGATAGATAGATAGATAGTAGATAGATAAAAATCCTCTTTTTAGAAAAGCATAGACTTTTGTTCCAAAACAAAGTAGATGTCCACACAAAACCTCATTCCTCAGTTAAGAAATAAGATTTTGCCAGTGACCCAAGAGGCCTCTGCTTCCATCTCAAACTCCCGTTCAAGCCGCCAGAGAAGTCACCACTACTCTGACCTTCAACAGCCGTTTCCTCACAATTCTTTAAAGTTTGCCTTCCTGAGACACTGTAGTTCCTTGATTCCATTAACTTCTTCCTGTGCTTTGACGATTTTTAATCTAGGTGTTCTCCCTGTCCCTTTTCTCTCATTCCTGCTAACCGTTGAGCAGTGTGCTCTCCTATGTGGGCTTGGCTAATACTCATCTGCCATTCCCCACACTCCCCGGCCCTCCATGCTTCCTGTCCTTTCTAAGTGTGAGCTGTACAAGAAGAGACTTCCAGAATTACAGTTCTTGCCGTTATATTGCTCTCCTGCTGTGGATTTCTTACTTAGGTGCATTTTATCTGTCAGATATTCTTCCCCCTATTTTCAGTAGCTATTATTTTAATTCTATTTTTTTTTTAATACTCTCGAGGTTTTCCTCCGTGAACAGCCCCCTTAAGGTAGTATGTTTATTTCCTTCTCTTTTTTTGTTTACATTCCTGAAATATCTTTTTCTTTCATTTGTACTTTTTACATCTGCTTTGTTGCTATATCATAGCATTTCTGAGTTTGTCTAAGTTCGATCCTCTTAGTCTTTCATATTGTCTTTCTTGAAGTTCTCTTTTGAGTAGTTACTGTTTCTGTTAGTTCAGTTTGTGTATCTCTAATGAAATGCCTCAAATGAGCTATTGTGCAGTAAAGAAAGGTTTGACCAGCTCAGTTTTGGAAGGTCAAGGGGCATGATGGTGACATTGGCTCGGTTCTTCACTGCATCACATCATGACAAAGGCACACATGTCCCAGGAGCCTACGTGACAGATAATAAGTCAGAAGACTTGCATGCCATGCTCCCTTCTGAAGAAACATTTCCAACGACCTAAGGACCTGTCCTTCAGTCTCCCAAACAGTCCACCTCCCTATAGAATGACACCTTGGATCCAAGTAAACCCTTGGGGAACACGAAGTTACTCAAACCATAGTACTTGCTGTTCAGGCCCTGTTTTCCCCACCCATAATGGAGAGCCTGGGATCACAACCAGTGCATCCTGACAAGGGAAAGTGAAGCTGGGTGGCCCGGAGCTAAAGAGACCTCAGGCAGTGAGCGCACAGAGAACAGACTCTTGAGAGGCAGCTTCAATGAAACAGCTCGTTTATTAGGGGAAACAAAGATTTTTTTTTAAACCTTTTTGAGGTGGGTAAGAACTTTCTGGATAAGTGCACATCATTGGCTGGGGGCCAGGGTGCTGGGGATGCCTCATTAGCATAAGGAGAAATCTCAAGTGCTGCTGGACATGACTTTATAAGAGGAGAGCAAGTTTATAAGAAGCTATCAGGCTACATGACCTCTTCCTTCTGGGGAGCAAATGCAGGGGCCCAGGACTGCATGTGCCAGTACATGCAGGCAGGGGGAGTGGGGAATCCTACTCCTGCTGATTTCAGGACAAGATTTCCAGGGTTTGACCATACCTAGTCCCCCCTCTTGCTCCAGGCCCTGCTCTTTCCCATCCTCACAAGTACTGATTGGGCTCTCTTCTGTGAGCATACCCTTCTGATGCACTTAATTGAGGGGGGCAATCTTTTTTTATAGTAACTGGATAAAATTTGATCTTGATAGTCTTCATAACTGTAATGAGAAGTTCTTCCTCTGAAGCTGTAGAAAAGTGAAATTTCCCATAGATCCCTGCTCGGTGGCATCTCTGTGGCCTACAGGAAGATGGCTGCTTAAGTGCTCATGCTTCGTGGTTCTGTTCCGTTTCTCACTTCTCCATGTGCCTCTCTTCCCTTCTCAGTTCTTCTTGCCTGACAGATCCATTTTTGCTTTTGTTCCAAGTAGTTTGTCCGAAAAATGGGTCTATCCTAGACCACATCCTTCCAGGCCAGATTTAGAAGTGAAGTTGGAGGCTGCGTTGTTCCAGGTCCTTCCGTACGTGCTGTAAATCCTGTTCACTCACCTATGCTGGATTAGTCTAAAGCTCTATAAATACCAGCTGCTGTTCTCAAATTGTCTGCTCACATCAAATAATTCTGTAGCCCTTTGACTCTCTTTTATTTGACTACTGGGGGCCTCTCCTGCTTTTTCCCATGTAGATACTGACACTGCAGGTTTGGGGTTGGGTATTTTGTACATGCACACTGATTTTGGTGTTCATAAAAATAGTTTACCACTGAGTTTTCTGTAAATATTTCCCATAAGGACTGTTCTTCCCATAAGGACTGTCCCATACTTCTGTTAGTAAAGCATTTACCTTGTAAGCAAGAGAATGTGAGCTCACTCCCGTGTGGGAGATAAGAAAAAGCCAAGCACGGTAGTGCATTTGATTGTGATCTCAATGCTGGGAAGGCAGAGACATGAAGATCTCTGGGGATCACTGGAGATCACTGATGAACCTAGCATAATGAGAGATCCATGCCAGTGAGAGACAGTACCCAAAAGGAACATTCAAGGTCGTCCTCTTGCCTCCTCATCCTTGTTTATACATGTACACAAGCATACACACATACATACACACACACACATATCCTCACAAACAAATGTTATCATAGGCTCAAAGTTTTGCTGTCTATATAATCTCTTCTTATGTGCAGATCTGGACAAATGCACAATAATGTTTTAACTGCAATAATAACATTATTACATAAGCAATTTCTTTTGCCATTTTTTACCATCAAAGCATTGACTAGCATATTATTTGATCATATATCTCACTAAAAGATAACCTTGTAATCAGGAACTAGTGGTATGAACATACCTGCAATTCAGCATTCAGGAGGCTGAAACAGGTGGCTCATGATTTGGAGGCAACCCTGGGCCAAGCAGCCAGACCCAATCTCACAAAACTAAATAAAATAAAGAAAATATTCCCGTCCTTTCAGAAGCATCAAACCATAAAATTCAAAGAAAGTAATATAACGATATTGTTTTCATTGCTTATAGTTTACAGCATCCAAGATGACTAAATGATGTCTAAAAGAGTGATGGGTGGGTGCCTTGGCTGATAAAGTACTTGCCATGTAAGCATAAGGACATGAGTTCCAAATCCCAATTCTCACATACAAGAGATTACATGGTACACACCCGCAATCATATAGCAATAGGGACACAAAGACCGAAGGACCCCTGGGGCTTGCTAGCTTGCAAGCCAGCCAGTCTAGCTGAGTGAGCTGCAGGCTCAATGCAAGACCCCGTCTCTAAAAATAATTTGTGCTGTAATTGAGAAAGGATGCCTGTCTTAGTTGGGGTTTCTATTGCTGTTATAAAATACCATAACCAAAAAAGAAAAAAGGGCATATTCTTATACTTTCACATCAAAGTCCACTACTGAGGAAAGTCAAGGCAGGAAACTAGAAGCAGGAACTGAAGCAGAAGCCATATAGAAGAGCTGCTTACTGGCTTGCTTCTCATTACTCGTTGCTTTCCCTGCTTTCTTATTGATCTCATTGATCTCGGCACCACCTGCTCAGGGGTGGCACCACCCACAGTGGGCTACGCCCTCCTACATCATTAATCAAGAAAATATTAGACGGATGTACCTGTAGGCCAATATTATGAAGGTATTTCCTCAATTAAGACTCCTTCTTTTGGCATTGCTCTAGTTTAGCTTGTGTCGAGTTAACCTAAAACTGCCAATACAGCAGCCAGAGTCAAACTCAGCTTTCCACATGTACACACACGTGCACATATACCAACACATACATACACATACCAGAAGAAAAGGTGATCAAATAAAAAGGACAGATACACTCTGAAATGAATCTTTTTACAGCCTTTAATCTTTTTGTAGGTGATTCTTTAAAAAAAAAAAAAAAAGATTGCCCCCCCCCAGCAGCTAAGATAACCAGTTCTGCTAAGCAATAAATCTGAGATCCAATCCAAAGTGTACTAAATTGATTCCTTCCTTACACCAGTCCTTTCTCTCAAGTAGGCTGTGGCTTTGCTCACATGCTGCTCCAGGCATCAGAGCTCCAGGTAGAACACCTACCTTGGTGAGGAGGTGTAATTGGACCTCTTCAGACATGGTTCCCAGTCAGCTAGCTTTGTGGTTTGCACAAAGTATGGACATTACTCAGAATGAATTGACATTATCAATGAGGAGAAAGCCACCTGGTGGACTTCCTGTGTTAAACTATCATTTACCTTGTAAAATTTAATTTTTACAAAGGCAAATGCTACTGCCTAGCCCATCTGTTCTTTACAGTCCGAACTTACCAGCACTGCTGTTAGTAAAGAAAAACAGTTCATATAGCCAATGTGCATAAGCATCTATCATCTTAAAATTCAGACATTTTTTTTTTTATGTTGACGGTAACTCGGTTGTAATCATCATGAGATCTTTCATTCAACCATGTGTCTGAATTGGAGAACTTCAAGCATCTTAGTAGAAAGGAGATGCATGAGACGGTAGGAAGGTCATGGCTTGGTGTCCATCACCACCAAATCAGCCAAAGGCTGTTCAGGCTGTGCACACCCCATCCCATCCACTCCTGCTCCCTAATATCTGTATTCGAAGCACTGAGAAGCCATACAGCTTCTTGTTAACTTTGCCCTTTTTTCGCTCAAGGCAAAGCTTCACCTTTTTTAAGATCTCTGTAGCAACTATACTGTAATAAATCGCTGCCTGCTGGGCGACTGAATCTAGAAGCCTTGTGAAAAGCAATGTTCACAGCTCTCCACTCTCATTACATATTCAATGCACCATCTACAAGCCAATTTTTATTTTTAGGCCCACTCATCAAATTAAAAGGAAAAGGGTTTGGAGTGTAGATAAAGGATTGAAACAGTAAGAAATATATATGACCGTCTTTTCCAAAGCTTCGAGGGTACAAAGTGAAAAAATATAAATCCTGACTCTTATAAGAGAAGTACAGAAGGAAATGGGTGTTAACAGAAAGGAAATGGTGTGTTTTAACACGACTTATTTTTCCCATTGTAATAGATTAGATTTTGTCAAAGACCTGGGAGGGAGTGTTTTTAAAGGGTCTTTTGTATTATTAGATGAAAACTAATTTCTTTTGCATGATTTAGAACCATGACTAACACACAAAAGTCTTCAATAACCATCAGTTTTATGACATATTATTATCATCAACAAGCTTAACTGTATGTGTTTCTTTTCTCCTGTCTCTCTTATTGACAGGAAACACCTAATCAATACTGTACTTTGTATATCCTGACCCATTCAGACCCTTGTCCCCTTGTCTCTTCTCTCACTGGCTGGCTTCTCTCAGTGTGATCCTAATTAGCTCTCTCCTATACCATGCTCCTTATTTTCTTCATTTGCCACACAACTTCCCATTTTCCTTTCCAGGACAAGCTAGCTATAATTTCTCACCACCTAGTCACTCCACAACCCACTGAAATTAGTGATCGGGCAAAGAAAGGGAAAGCCAGCAGTGACTGGAATGTGATTCTGAAGTTGGATCACTCCCCAGCCAGATGGCAGCAAGGCCTCCATCTCTGGTGTTCAGCTTGCACCAAGGACCTCTGGCAGGCTACAGCATGGCAATTACCAAGAATTTCACCTGCAGTGACTTGGAATGGATGACAGGTTGAGGGGGATGCAGTGGCTTCTGTGATGTCCCTGGCATTTGTGACTATAGAAGAAACAGTAATTATAAGGACTGGAGGATTTGTTTGGTTGTCACTAAGGGTTATTGATGCACAGAAGAGAGAAAATGATAGGCTCAGTTTAGCCAATTAGCCACTTAAGGCAAAATGAGAGAGTCGGAAGGCTCCCACCGCAATGTTTGCAGTTATTTCTCTCTCACAACCACAGGACAACATGCTGTAAGAGCAGAGAACTTCAGAAAAGGCTGGATTCACAGCCCCACCAGATATACTGCACTGACAAACAATGATCAGGACCCGAGGTAGGTATATCCAGGTAAGGTCTTCAAGAGCATTGAACTCTGACTTCTCAGAACCATCTGGGTCTACAGAACAGCCCACACTTGAGGGATGGTACACTCATTGCATTGCCTAAGAACCAGACAGAGGCTTCTGCTGATATGTCACAAGACAATGTGTAGCCTCATCATCATCTTCTCTCCTTATCTCTTCTGACCAACAGCTATGGCAAAGAAAGAATGGGATTATTCATGGAAAGGTCTGCAGAACATGGCTAATACATTACAGAAGAATCCAGAAGAACAGGCCATAAGTGCTGCTATTGGAAGCCCCAACTTAAGACAAGCCTACAGATGACCCTGAATCAAGTGTAGGTATAGTAAATAAATACATTGGGAAAGTAATTAAACTTGGAAGTCAAATGCCTCCTCCAGTCTACTCTTGATTCCCATTATATCTTTTGGCTCTGTGAAGAAAAACAATCCATTGATGGTAAACATTTATTGAAAGAATTAAAGACCAAAATAAACAAATAAACAAATAAATAAAGTGTATATTGAATTTTTGTAATCACAAAGCATTTCTAAATACTATCATAATGGTGATACTTGTATTTGTAATGAATATTGTTACATTCAATTATATTACACAGAATGCATTCTAATTAATACAAACAGCAGAGCAGGTGTGCCGGGCTTTTCTGACTGCAAGCTTGGCAGAAAATCACTCAAGCTACCTCCAGGAAGATGGATTTCCTGTAAGGAAATGAGTGGAAACAGAAGAAACAGGATACACACAGAAACCTTCCCCCCTGTTCAAATGAACCTCCCAGAGGAAGAAATGAAACTCAGAAACTGAAACCTCCAACAGGGTCACAGGCTTGAATTATCTTGATGCCTCCTGAGCAATGAGAGGCAAAGCATATGCTCCAATGACTCAGGCCTCTTTGTCTTTTCTCCTGTGACTCTCACTCCTGACCAGTTTCCCCTACATTTATAGTATCTGCTTATTCATAACTCGTGTCTCCTACTTCAGGCCTCTCTCTGTGTGTCTGTTTTTATGTCTACTCCCACAGCCAAATGTCTATGTTCCCTATATATCTTACAAACAAACACTGTGGTAGAATTATATTGGTCAGAAAAATCTCTATTTGAACAGAGAATTTTATACTTGGCACTTTAAAAATAATTGGCATGTTCTTATGACAGGCGACCTGTTCCTGCCTGATCAGCTAGGGGGAAGAAGACAGTTCCTTGAGTGGTGATTAATGACAGGTGAGCACAGCCACACTGGATGCAAAAGTGTCTAAGACATGCAACCCCTAGCTTAGAAGCTCATGCCCAGCAACAGCCTTGTAACGTGAAAGAAGAAAATGATTTTTTACTGAAAACTTAATTAGTCATCTCTGCACAATTTTTTTTACATTTATTGAAAATAGAAGTTTTTCATACAATATATTCGGATTATGCTTTCCTCTCCCTGTACCTCCCAGTTCCTCCCCGCCTCCCCTTGCTCCAAATCCACACCCTTTCTATCTCTCATTAGACAACAAACAGGCATAAATACAATAAGATAAATCAAAAGCAAACAAATGATACAAAGACACAAAGAGCAAGCACAAGAAACACAGAGACACATATGTTTGCCTACCCAGGAATCCCATTAAAAACCCAAACAGTGAGGAGAAAAAAAAAAACTGTAAGGTTAAAAAGAAAATGCTCTAGTGTAATGTTGTGAGACAAAGAACCTCCAAAGAAGGCTCTGAGTTTGTTTAGTGTTGGGCATCTACTACAGAGCATGGGGCTTACCTTGAAGACTGGTTTGTTTCCCCCAGAGAGATTCCCTTGGAGAAAACTAATTTTTCATTTGCAAGTGGCTATCCATTGGATATCTTTTCGGTTAAGGATGTGGGCATGTGTCTTTCCTTTCAGTCTAGGACCCCATAGTTCTGGGGCAGACCCATGTAGGTAGGCCCTGTGCATGCTACCAGTCTCTGGGAGTTTATATATGCGCCATCCCTGTTGTGTCTAGCAGGTCTTATTTCCCCTCTGGCTCTTACAGTCTTTCCACCTCCTCTTCCACAGAGTTCGTGGAGTCCTGAAGGGAGGGATCTGATGGAGACATTCCTTTTAGGACTGAGTGTTCCAAGGTCTCTTACTCTCTGCATATTGTCTGGCTGTGGGTCTTTGTATTTGTTCCCATCTTCTGCAGGAGGAAGCTTCTCTGATGATGGCTGAGCAAGACACTGATCTATGACAATAGCAAGTTTATCATCAGGTGGTATCTTTTCATTTACTCATCTTTAAAAAATATTTTAATTACGTGTGTGTGTGTGTGTGTGTGTGTGTGTGTGTGTGTGTGCGCGCGCGCGCGTGTGTGTGTGTGTGTGTGTGTGTGTGTGTAAAACCAAGTCTAGTCTGAAACTCACTATAGCTGGGACTTCCTGCTTCCACCTCCCAAGTGCTAAGATCACAAGATATACTAGATCAGAGGGAAAGTAAATGCTATAATATTTTATGTAACTACTTTGAGAATAAACAAAGCAACACTGTATATTTCTTACAGTTTCCTTTTTTTCTACTAAAAGTTTTTATTTTGTTTTAAGCAATACTATTGCAGGCATGGCCCAACATTTGGGAGGATGAGGTAGTAATGTTAAGAGTTTTAAGAACTATGGGTAGTGACCCCTTTGGGAGTTGAACAACCCTTTCACAGGAGCTACATATCAAATAGTCTACATATCGGATATTTCCATTATGATTCATAAAAGCAGAAAATCACAGTTATAAAGTACCAAGGAAAATAATTTTATGGTTAGATAAATAAAGTCCAGGAGGACCTCAAAAAGCAGAGGGGAAAAAAATAAAGATCAGGGATGTGGCCTAAGGAACCTTTACCCACTACTAAGCTCTGTACCTTTTAAATGAATGCAACATTTCATTAATATTTTAGAAAAAAAGTGGGCTATAGATATTCCTGACAACTGGCATTCATAACCTTCTACACTCATAGTCCTTCATGAAAATTCTCCCTTTTTGAGGCCAGCCTGGTCTATGTAGAGAGAGTTCCAGAACAGCAATAATAAGAAACTCTGTCACAAAAATAAACAAACAAAAAGAAAACATTCATTCAATATTCTGACTATGTTGAGCGAGCACTAGCTCTTCCTCAGGCTTGTTCCATCTAAACAGAAGAGGCACTCCAGAAAACTCTGGGCTATCTGCAGACATGTCCCTTCCACTCATTCATGGTTTCTGTGTCTTATATCCTTACAATGGTTTTAGAAAGGAAACCCATGGTTTATAAAGACAAGAAACTGATAATATGTTATAAAGTCCATATTTAAGCTTCATAGACATGTAACACATGTCTAAAAAGATTTTTCCAATGTAGCTCTAAATGCAAAAGTAGACATTGTCCAATGTGGAGGTTAATATGATGCCAGAATTTTTGAAGCCATTCATATTGGCTCAATGAAATCTCTACTGTCCTTGACTGAACTCTGCCACTATTAGTTCCAATGCCGAACACCAGAGGTTGTAAGAGTTTCCACCCTAAGAGCACAGCCCTCTTGCTCTACCTCCAACCCTCGCAGACACTCCCACAGTACTTGAGCCTGTGGCTTGATGCGTGTACTATTTTTATAACTTCAAAATTGGAAAAAGAGTTTTTTTCACCCCTAGTTTCAAGTATGAGCCCACTAAGGCAAGATGCTGTGCATGAATATATTCACCTACAAAGGACTTTCCCTCTCCAGTGAGGTTTCATCTCCACAATGTTAGCCCTGGTAACCTAAGAACTGGCTTTACCCTTTGTGTGCCACAGTAGCACAGGGAGGGAGCACCTTGGCTGAAGTTTCAGCAATCACAACGTTTGAATCCATCTCTCATAATCTGAATGAGGATTCATGGTACCACAGATATTTTTTTTAGATAAGTAAAAAAACATCCAAGTCATAGAACCAAGTCATTAGTTAATTGTGCTTTCCTTTTTTATTGTTTCCCCAGTAATCCCCCAGTTTTACTAAAAACTCTTACCAACCTACTTTACTCCCTGTTTCAGGCTCCCAACCCCATTCAACAAGCCAGGACTAGCCAAAAACTACACACATACCAGGCTGTGAAAATGCAGTTGCTTCTGTTGGGAAAGAGGCTGTGGGCCATGGAGAGATTCTCTGAAGCTCGTCAGCTTTGTGCTCTCCCACACACCAGTCTTCAAGCTCTCTGTTGCCCACAAGAACCTTTGCATCCTCAGCAAAGTGCACATCAGGTATCTTCAAACACTTACCCTCCCCCTCCACAGGGATGAGTGTGCAAGCCAAACATTAAGGAACAGCTTTAAAGCACTCAGGCTGCTACGGGGTGCAGAGATTATAGATCTTCTAAGGGCATTTTCTCGAGCCACGTGGAGTGTCCACCTGTGTAGAATTCCTTGCCTCCCTACTTGAAACCTACAGTCAACAACCACAAGGTGCTGATATTCGTTAGCATTCATTCTTGTCAGCATCTGGGACAGGTAAGAATGCCAGGTGAGCCTTTCCTCATGGAAGAATTTGACAGCTTGTGGGCACTTGGCATTGGCTTCCTCAGAAAAGGGTCCAGGGCAGCCTCCTAGAACTACAAAGTAGTTCTTAAGAAGCCTGAGCTCTCCAGTTGGGTCTCTGTGGCTCCAATAATGGTCCTGGGCTTTAAACCCTGGCAAAATCTTGCAGCTTTTGACTCTTTATTTCTCTCTCTCTCCCTCCCCCCCACCTCTCGCTTCATCTTCCACACGGGAATCAGTTTCAGTTTGTGTGGGCCTCCTTCTCACACATCTGTCTCACGTGCTGTTTTCTGTGGTTTGTCAAAATTCAGCAATGGGGCAGGGGCAAGCCATGTTCTCTCCTGGCTCCCATCCTTGTTTGAAAGATGATGTTCAAAGATAGCCCAGCGTTTACCTTGATGACCCAACCCATCACCTGAGAACTTTCCCCACCATATTTCTCTGCCTCTAGCATAGCCTGTGCTTTCTTCTGTTTTGTTTTCCTATCATACTGTCCCCTTGCTTTCTAGGGTGAAGGGCGATGTTGCTAGAAGCTGAGTCACAGGAAGCCTGTAGTCTCAGCACTCAGGAAGTTGAGAATGGGGGATTAGGAGTATTCTTGAGCTTAGGTGATCCAGAGCAGTCTGGTGTCAAAACTGCCTTCTCAATAAATAAAGAAACAAACAAACAAATAAATGCCAGGCCTAGTATCTCAGGCCAGTAAACCCAACTACTGAAGAGGCTGAGGCAGGTAAGATCTTAAGGTTAAGAGTTCAAGGCTAGCAGGGCAACTTATGAAGATCCAGTCTCAATATCAAAAGGTAGCAAAGAAGGCTGAGGACGTAGCTCAGTGGTAGAGCACTTGCCCAGCACGTGCAAGGCCTCAGAGATAGAAACCACCTGGCAACCTGAACTCTGTTGTTTATATACTGTTTTTATAGCCTCTACCCCACTTCAAGCCCTTGTCATTATCATTACAACTTTGACTTCTATGTGGCTGGGGTTTTTCACAGAATCAACTCCAGAGCTTCACTGCCCAGCTCACCCCTTCAGCCTGAAGTCAAAGTGTGCTAATGTTCAAAGGGGCATCATGTAGCTGGTAGAAGTGGAGACTAGACCCAGATAGCTGGGATCCAATGGTGGGTATACTACTGTTAATCCTGAGATTTTCTGGAAAAAAGACAATTCTACCCTTTGGGGCAAAATTTAATGCAAGCTTTATCAAATATTAAATACTGACCAAAAGATGAACTTTGGCCAGGACCAGTCCCTGGAATTTCTTAGCAGAGAATATCCTGGAGCCATGTATTGAGCCATGTAAGGACAAACCTATAGGCCACCTTACTTTCCCATGAGGCTTTGATATTTTCCAAGAGCTATAATTTCCAGGATTCCAGCAAAGTACCTGGTTCCTGGGCTGGTAGGGCTTACGGGTAAACTTTGGGCATTACAACAACATGCCTTGTGGAATCAAATGCATTATTTTACTTTTCAGTTGCATCTAACTTTCTTTGTCTGTACACTGGAGGCTAACACTGATCCATATATAATAATTATGACAAGAAATGTGTTGTGACAGGAAAAAAGTTTAAGACAAGAACTGACACCTTGTAAATTCTTGATAGGCATTGGACCAACAGAGTGCTTTGAAAGCCAGACACAAAGGTGTCACCTTGTTGTTGTTAGTCTATTAAAGGTTTTATTGGTCTTTGTCATATGATTCACAGATGGCCACAGGATTTCACCATACCCATTGACTATGACCTCAAGGCCTTAGTGCACCAAGTTCTTCCTAGCTAGCTTGTTAAAAGCAAGTTATAGGTAGGGCGTATGGGACCATCTTACCAGATGGGCATAAGAACTAGTGAGATGGGGCATGCTCAGTCCCCTGGGGGACTCAGAGATCTGAGATAACAGAAGTGGAGCTGTCCCCTCCAACACATGACTACTACCTTGGGCACTCAGTCCTGGAGCATAGAACCTGGAGCTCTTCTCCAGGCTAATGGTGTATCTAGATAACATTGGCCTTCAGCCAATGACCTTCCCTTCCTGGACATTCTCACACCCTTCCCCAAAAAGTATAAAATCCCTGGTTCACCCTAAATAAAGTGTATATGTTCATGTCCACCCCCAATAAAGAAATAGGAACAAGCTAAGAGAGCTAAGAGAGAGGCTTCATGGGGAAGGCTTTCACCTGAAAGGGCTCAACACTAAGACTCCTGAAGAAGGCCTTCTTTCTTCTCCCACCTCTGGCACTTGGCACCAACTCCCAATCAGACCACATCCTGCCTGTCCAGGGCTCTACTTTCCCCTTCCAGCCTGCAGTGCAGTCTGACACCCTGAGGAAAAAACCTGGACCGTGGGCACTCATCCCTGACTTCCTCTCAGGGCTGATGTACTGGCAGCATCCTGGCACCCTGAGAGGGAGGCCTTGGAACCATAGCATCCATCCCAGACCACACCTTCTCCTCTGGTCTGTCATGCAGCAGTGCTCTCACACCCAAAGGGGAACACATGGACTGCTGTAGACTCCGCGTTCCAGACTTTTCCATGCCTTCTCTGGCCGGTATATTGGCAGCATCCAGACATCTCTAGCAGAGAGGCAGAATATAAGTTATATTCTGGCAGTTATATAAGAAGACAAAAGGAGATTCTGACAATACTGTCTCTATATTTGATATCTTTCTAGTTCCCTCTCTTTTTAACTCTGAGTGGGTTCTGGATTCTTATAACAAAAGAACCTAGAACAAGTCTTTAAGGTTTGTGTGTCCTCTAGAAACTGTCTTTATGACTTTTGTATGTGTTATTGACCTATAATACATATAGTGTGTTATTGTTGTGTTACAATATTATATATTACTATATTAACATATAACACATATGTTAATAACATGTGACCTATGCATGTGTCATTATGCATAGGAATTATGCTAAGAAAAAAAGAGCATCAAGGTTCCCCTTTATAGGTCAGGAAGAGAAAAGATGCTCAGTGTTATTCAGATGCAAAAGCCAAGCAGATTTTGTGTGAGAATCTGTTTTATTACCTTTTCAAATTCTCTTCTCTAACCCATTAAACTGAGCCCTGAAGGGACTTCGATTTTGCAATATTTCCTTAGTTACAATGTTAACTTGAAAGTCAAAACTATATTTTGTTTTTTTACGTATTTCATAATTCTGATTTCCCTGGAATTTGAACTGTCTTTCCCTGCAGTCTAAGAATGTGAAGTCTTTATCTGTTTTCTGTGATAGGGAGGATTTGGCCTTCTCCTACCTGTTCAAACCTGCTTAATGGCAACTTTGCCCACAGTGAAGAAATAAGAACACGTCTCCCTAGAGTCAATGATGGGCAGCTTCTCTGCCTCAAGGACATGGTCTATGTCTTTCTCAGCTCAATCAACTCAGCACCACGCCAGAGCCCTGCACAGACAGATGCTTCATAAACGCTTTTGAATCGACTGAGACAGCCAGAAAATGGAATGTCTTCCCTCTTCACTTCACCTGCTGCCTTTTAAAGCTGGTTAAGCTACAGTAGGAACACATTGGAAGAGGGAGTGATTAAAGTAGAACTTAGATGCTGAGCCTAGCATTTAAGATCATAATGAAATTTCCTGAGACGATTCTTACTAAAATCCACATGTATTCAGATAACCCCGGCAGGAAATATTACAGATGATAAATTGAGGCCGATCACATTTCCGCCAGGTTTCTTGGAAGACTTCAGCCATCTCAGTGTGACGGCCAGAAATCAAAAAGGGGCGGAAAATTAATAACTGTGCGTTTTAAGGCTTTAATGAAACATTTATAGACTATTTGGGCTTGTAATAAAAGTTATTACCCTTTGGTTGGCAAGTGTGACCTCCAGGGGACAATAATATTCTATTACATTTCAAATTCTATAAAGTTATTAGTTATCTCCTCCAGGAAACCGTCCTCTATTGACAGGAGCTCAGGTGGATCGTCTAATAGCTGAAATGGTTCCATAAATAAACTTCGACTTAAAGGCTCTGTTAGAGTACGCTACCCAAGTTAGAATTTTCAAATTTGTTGTTACAGATCCTCAAAATTATAGGTAAGCGCTTTTGAGTTCCCCAGCACCACAGAGCAGGCTGTGTGGTTATGAATTTCATAGAAGCTAAATGCAAAAGAACTAAGACTTTCTTTTTGGTCTATAAAGCCAATAAAATTTCGAAGTAAGCTCTTGGCAAAAAAAGCTCTACTTTTCTAAAACCAAAAAAAAAGGGGGGGGGGGGATAACATTGTTTTCAGATGTATGAAAGCATTGAAAATACACTTAAATATATATATATATATATATATATATATATATATATTAGTTCTATTTATCTTTTTAAAATATATTTATACTCATATTTATAGAGGGGGAAAGAAAAGAGATTGGATAGTCTAATGTTGTTTTAGTTGGGATGAATGTATAAATAAAGTAAATTGCTCCATCTGCTGGCTGAATTTGGAAACATTCTACTTTGAAGCTCAAAGGAAAGTAGGTAAGAACCGAATTGAAGATTGCTAAAGGTAGAAAGAGACAAAAAAGAAGCAAAGATGGATGGGGAGTGTAGCAAGAGGAGAAGGGACACCTAACATACACTGGCAAAATGTCATTGCACACCCTGCCCCTGCCACCTTTGAAGCCCCAAGGAGCCACTGGAAAGCATAAAGAGTCTCAGTCTCACCAAGTGTTTCTCTGGAATGTGGAGAGCAAGCAGTGAAAGAAACCTGTGTGCTTGTTCCAGGGCAATGACAAATACTGAGCTTAGACACCGAAAGATCTAAAAGTGGTTTCCATAAACACACTGTGTAACCTTACAGCATTATGGTCTCCAATTTAAATATAAGAAGTTCACATGTTTGTAGACTTATAACATCCTTAGCCAGCCCGATGTTGAGGTACATGTAGTGATTCCAATACACTGTAATCGAAAGGAAAATGGCCAAGTCAGGTGTGGTAGCACACGCCTTTAATCCCAGCACTCAAGAGGCAGAGGCAGGCAGATCTCTGTAAATTCAAGGCAAGCCTGGTCTACAAAGTGAGTTCCAGGACAGTCAGGGCTATTACACAGAAAGAAAGAAAGAGGGGGAGGGAGGAAGGAAGGAAGGGAGGAAGGAAGGAAGGAAAAGGAGAGAAGAAAGGAAAGGCCCAAATTTGAAGTTAGCAGCTTGCTCAGCCTTACTCACAAGATGGAGTTCACAGCTGTTTTTCCTAAGCTTTAGACTAGCACTCTCTCACAGGTGAGACACACACTATAGACTTCATCAGACTCCTTTAGTTTATCATCTAACCTGGAGAGCATTGTCCTGCAGGCCCCTGGCTGTCCACCCCTCCTGAGCTTGGTGTCTTACTATTTGTCTCACTGCTAAGTTGGATGGATGAGGAATTTTGCTCTCAAAACCCCTGAGGGAAGACAGTATTAATGCTCATACTCTACTAATGTTTCAGTAGCTGTTATGTTTGAAACATTGTTACCTTTATCTCTACTTAGTGCATTAAATCACATTGTGAAAAATTCAATTACAAGTTCACATGAGTGATTCGAACTTGGGTTTTGTTGTTTATGATGCCGCTGAGCTCCTCGAGTGCCACGTTCAGCGCTGAGAGCACATTACTCTCCACAGAGTAATAGCTTCCTGGGAGGCTTTGGCTTGGTGTCGAGTTGTGGCTTATCTCTAAGATCTTTTTCTTTCCTAGCATATTTTTCATATTGTAAAATGAATCATTTTTCTATTCTAGTGTGAAGTACAGAAGTAACTTGTATTTAGATGCAAAAGAGAAAATCAACTTGTCTTTCAAAGGAGCCCAAGTTTAGAATTGAGTGTAAAGTATTATATGCAGTCCTTCAAGGGGAGGTGACAGTAAGGTATGACCAGGCCCTTCTTCTAACCTCCACTGGCCTCCTAGTCCTGGTAAATGTTGTCAAAAGAATTCAGAGAAAATGCACAGCACAGTGCAGAAGAAGCCAGGTCATCATCAAGGGACAAGAGTAGGGAAAGTCCAAAAGGACCATCACAGTGTATAACACTCTCATCAGATGCATGACCAGTGGCCATAAGACCATTGTGACAATTTGCAACTTAGGCAGATTTTACAGTAAGTCAAAGCTTCCAGACCACACTATTTCCTTGTTGATGTTTCCCTGCCCGTATGACTAGAGATAAGATTGAATCCACTCTTACAGGGAAGACAGTGATCCTGGAACCAGGTTCAAAAAATTACCCATGAATGACATTCTGGGAAGTTCAGGATGTCCCATTTTCTCCCAGATCCAAGTCCTATTTCTCTAACCAATAACCCAGTAACTGGAGTTTTATAATTCTGGTCCTTGGTTTTCAAGCTATTGGTTATGAGAAAGGGGTCTCTAATATTTCTAATGCTCAATGACCTACCTAACAGTAGGACAAACGTTCTTGTCAGTGATTATTATCAAGAACATTAATTCTTTCCTCCAAACCAACTCAATATTGATATTATCTCCACTTAAAATTCTTTTTGCATTTACTTGAAATTTCCCTATTACCTCAGCAGTTGCTGAACATATAATTAAATCTAACAACCTGATAATTATTAGTGATAGCTGCCTTCAAGGAGCTTACTATAGGGGGAACAAAATACTCATGGGAGAAAATACGGAGACAAAGTGTGGCTCAGAGACTGAAGGAAAGGCCATCCAGAGACAACCCTCCCTAGGGATCCATCCCATATACAGCCACCAAACCCAAACACTATTCTGGATGCCAAAGTGCTTTGCTGACAGAAGCCTGATATAACTGTCTCCTGGGAGGCTCTGCCAGTGCCTGACAAATACAAAAGCAGATGCTGGCAACCAACCATTGGACTGAGCATGGGGTCCCCAATGGAGGAGAGAGAAAGGACTGAAGGAGCTGAAGGGGTTTGCAACCCCATAGGAAGAACAACAATATCAACCAACCAGACCGACCACCCCCACCCTTGAATTCCCAGGGACTAAACCACCAACCAAAGAGTACCAAATAGTACACATGGAGGGACCCATGGCTCCTGACATGTATGTAGCAAAGGATGGCCTTCTCGGGCATCAGTGGGAGGAGAAACCCTTGGTCTTGTGAAGGCTCAATGCCCCAGTGTAGGGGGAATGCCAGGACAGTGAAGTGGGAATGGGTGGGTTGGTGAGCAGGGGAAGTGGGAATGGGATAGGGGGTTTCCGGGGGCAGGGACTGGGAAAGGGGATAACATTTGAAATGTAAATAAAGAAAATATTCAAGAGGGGGGTTGGAGAATGGGAAGAGTTTACTATCTAACAGGAAGAAATGCAAATGCTATTATAATACAGAGTGATAAGAATAGTGTAGACACAATAAGTGCAGGGGCCATTGTTGTATCCTTCAGAGAATGAGGAAAACACCAGAGGGGAGGTAAATTGAACTCACCTCTTCCTAACCAGATAGAAAGGAGTTCACCACCTGGCAAAGGACAGGTCGGGGAGGTGTTTCAGGTAAAGAGAAAGCATGAGGTTCTTCTCCAGTTTCCAGGTCCTGTGACCTTTGCATAAAAAGATCTATAATGACTTTCTAATAAAATGAATACAGAGCAAGTTCTTTATGAACTACAAGAAGTTTAACCCTTTTTAACCCTGCAGTTTCTACAGTGCTGGGAATGGAACCCAGGGCTTCATGAATGCTAAGCACTGGACAAGCACAGTACCTCTGGGCTCTACCTTCAGACCACCACTGCATTTTACAAATGTTTGGTATATGTGGTCAGTCTCAGAGGAGGGGAATCTTGAGAGCATAATTAAGTACATGTAAGCGCTGTGGAGTAAAGTTTAATGTGGTCAAAAACAACACTCTGAAGAACAGTGCAGGCAGATTCTTGCATTAGCCAGCAATAAAACACCTAGCTTTTTTTATATACTGAAAATAATCTGTAGTCAGGTTGGATAGCAGAGCAGTAACCTTGTCAATGGCTTTATATCCTAAATGAAAATGGGTAACTAGGTATCCACTGCTTCTGTTAGAATAGACACCAGTGGGAATTTCTGCATGTGTTTTTATAGATGTTTCACATGATTCTGAGCTTGTGGCACCTAGAGCTGCTGCCATTGAGGTTATACGACAAGGAAATAAATAGAAGAAACAAGGACTAAACACTCTTACAATAAAAACAATCACTTTGGTGTCAGTGAGGGATTGGGAGATCTGATAGCGTAGAGCATGGGCAGGCCCTATGTAAACAGTGTGGGATACCCATGTGCACATTGTCTGCATCCCATTTCCACCATCCCACTTTCACCATGAGTGTAAAAGAAGGGACAGAAATTTATGTGTTTTAAATGTATGTGTATCTTTTATTGTGAAATCTCCAAACAGAAGAATAGAGGTTATTATCAATAATGACAAGCTTATTTTACCTGTAACCTAACACGTTACCCCTATTTCAAATTGTTTTTGCAGCAAATCCCAGACATCAGATCATTTTTTTCTGGAAGCTTAATCTGTTTTTATTTTTCAACATCAGTTCTCTCTACATAGTCCTGGCTATTGTGGCACTCACTATGTAGATGAGGCTGGCCTCAAACTCAACAGAGATCTGCTTGCTCTGCTGGGACTAAAGACAAGTGCTCCTAAATCAAGCTCTACGGTTGAAGCTTATACACTTAGGCCAGCAAGATGGATGTTGGGTAAAAGCCCGTGGTCCCAGGCCTAAAAACCTACATTCAGTTTCCAAGAGTCACATTATAGAAAAAAAAATGAACTCCTGAAAGAAATTATTCTCTGATTCCCATATACACACTGGGGCACATGCATAAGTGTGCAGGGACATGAATGTGCACACGAGCACACACACCTGAAGAAATGCAATATTATGTATCTCTAAAATATGATTAAATCCATTGTACTATCTAATGATATTTTTAAAGTATTACAAATTAACCTTTTTGTGACCATATTTCTAATTTATGTCATATGATTAGTAAATAATTTCCAAGAGCATATATCTTTTATCATAAAAGAAAATAAAGTTTTATTAGCTGAACATTTTTTTTTAGTGGAAAATTATTTCTAGGTTGTGATGGACCAGCCTAACTCCACCTTAAGATTAAAAACCGTCTTGTTACAAAGTCAAAATAAGTTAATTCTTATTTTCTCTAAGTTTGAGTTTGATCAGGTATTGACACATTTTCTGAAGCTTGACATGTTCCTCACCCTATACCCTGACCTCCACCCTGATAAGATGTTCTGCCAAAAAATTGAAATCTCATGCTATGTTTCTACATAACCACAGTTCCCCTGGAAATACTGCAACCCTTAGAAATGCCCTAGTATTGAACTTTGGGAGCGATCTAAACCCCACCTTCTCCTGTATTCAAGGTAATTTTCTCAAAATCTGCTTTAGGGAGATAGCCCTGTCTGACAGAAATTAAAATCTGCATAATTTGACAAAAGAATTTGGGTAATGGTCTTTACTCTCATCTGGTAGGATCAATAGTTGCTTATAGGAAGTATATATAAATTGTATAGTATAGATATATGAATACATGTATATACATACCTATGGTCCTTAGCTCTTTAAAATACATCATAAATGAGAAATAATAACATATATCTTCCTCTACAAGTCTTAGAATACATTAGCAGATCTGGGCATATTACTCACAGATTAGAAACTCAGAATTATACTCATTATTATTATTAATTATTTTATTTATTTACATTCCAGCCATTGCCCCCACTCCCTGTCTCCCCTCCCACAGTTCCTCATCCCATTCCTCCTTCCCTTCCCTCCAAGAGGGTCCTCCCATGCTCCCCCATCTCCCTTCCCTGAGGCCTCAAATCTCTTGAGGGTTAGGTGCATCTTCTCCCACTGAGGCCAGACCCTGCAGTCTTCAGCTATATGTGTACTGACTGGGGGCCTTGGACTAGCCTATGTACCATGCCTGGTTAGTGGCTCAGTCTCTGGAAACTCCCTGAGGTCCGGGTTAGTTGAGACTGCTGGTCTTCCTATGAGGTTGCCTTCCCCTTCAGCGCCTTCAGTCTTTCCCCTAATTCCTCCAGAGGGGTCCCTGACTTCAGTCCAATGGTTGGGTATAAGTATCTGCATCTGTCTCAGTCAGCTGCTGGTAGAGCCTCTCAGAGAACAGCCATGCTAGGTTGCTGTCTGTAATCACATCAGTAATAGCATCAGGCATTGGTGCTCGCCTCCCCCATGCCTGTCCCAAGGCAGCCTTTCCTTCATTCTCTTCTCCATTTTTGTCCCTGAATTTCTTGCAGACTGGAACAGTTCTGGGTCAAAAATGTTGACTGTGGGTTGGTATCCCCATTCCTTCACTTGGGGCCCTGTCTATCTACTAGAGGTCTACTTTTCAAGGTCCCTCCCCACTGTTGGGTAATTTGGCTAAGGTCACACCCACTGAGTCCTGGGAGTCTGTCACATCCCACGTCTCTGATACTTTCTAGTGGTCCCCTACCTCTCTTACCCAGAGGATACATATTTCTATTCATTCTCCTGGGCCTCCAAACTTCTTTCCTCCCCCACCCATATCTGATCCTATTTCCCCTTTCCCTTCCCCCTCCCCTTTTCCACCCAGGTCCCTCTTTCTGTTGTGGGAAATATTAAAAAAGATAGAACCAGCTAATTCCTGTGCTTGTACCTCTCCCCCTCATGCTCACTTGGGCCTTCCTGCTTATTAAACTTCTTACAGTCTATGAGTTGTATCCTGGTTATTCTGTACTGTTTGGATAATATCCACTTATCAATGAGTACATACCAGGCATGTCCTTTTGGGACTAGGTACCTCACTCAGGATAATATTTCCTCCTTCCATTCATTTGCCTGCAAAATCTATGAGTCCTCATTTTTAATAGTTGTATTCCATTGTGTAAATGAACCACATTTTCTATATCCATTCTTCAGTTGAGGGACATCTAGGTTGTTTATAAGTTCTAGCTATTACAAATAAGGCTGCTATGAACGTAGTGGAACATGCATCCTTGTGGTATGGTGCAGCATCTTTTGGGTATATGACCAGGAGTGTATAGCTTTGTCTTCAGGTAGAACTATTTCCAGTTTTCTGAGGAACCAACAGATTGATTTCCAGAGTGGTTGTACCAGTTAACAATCCCACCAGCAATGGAGGAGTGTTCCTTTTTCTCCACATTCTTACCAGCATGTGCTGTCACTTGAGTTTTTTATCTGAGCCATTCTGATTTGTATAAGGTGGACTCTCAGGGTCATTTTGATTTGCTTTTCTCTGATGACTAAGGACATTGTACATTTCTATAAGCATTTCTCAGCCATTCAAGATTCCTGTTTGAAAATTCTCTATTTAGCTCTGTACCTCGTTTTTAATTGGACTATTTGGATTTTTGGAAGTTAAATTCTCGAGTTCTTTGTATGTTTTTAACATTAGCCCTCTATTGGATGGACAGTTACTGAAGATCTTTTCCCCAATCTGTAGGTTGCAAATTTGGCCTACTGATGGTGTCTTTTGCTTTACAGAAGCTTTTAAGGTCCCATTTATCAATTGTTAATCTTAGAGTCTGAGCCATGGGGGTTCTGTTCAGGAGATTTCTCCCTGTACCAATGAGTTTGAGACTTTTTCCCACTTTCTCTTCTATTAGATTCAGTGTATCTGGTTTTATGTTGAGGTCCTTGATCCACTTGAATTCGAGTTTTGTGCAAGATGACAAATATGGATCTATTCTCTTTTTTTTCTTGGATATTTTCTTTATTTACATTTCAAATGTTTTCTCCTTTCCATGTCTCCCCTTCAGAAATCCCCTATCCGATCCCCTTTCCTGCCTCTATGAGGATGCTCTCTCACCCACCCACTCCCATCCTCCCACTCTGGCATTCCCCTACACTGAGGCATTGAACACTCTCAGGCTGAGGGCCTCTCCTCCCACTGATGTCCAACAAGGCCATCTTCTACCACATATGTGGCCAGTATCATGGGTCATTCCATGTGTATTCTTTAGTTGGTGGTCCAGTCCCCGGAAGCTCCAGCAGGGGTCTGGCCTATTGACACTGTTGCTCTCTCCCTGGTGCTGCAAACCCCCTCAGCTCCTTCAGTCCCTTCTCCATCTCCTCCATCGGAGACCCCTCACTCAGTCCAATGGTTGGCTGCGAGCATCTGCCTCTGTATTTGTCAGACTCTGGCAGAGTCTCTCAGGAGACAGCCATATCAGACTTCTATCAGCAAGCACTTCCCAGCATCCACAATAATGTCCTGGTTTGGTTGCTGTATATGGGATAGATCCACTGAATCTAATAGAAGAGAAAAATGGGGGAAAGTCTTGAACACATGGGCACAGGAAAAAGTTCCTGAACAGAACACCAATGGCTTATGCTCTAAGATCAAGAATCGACAAGTGGGAACTCATAAAATTGCAAAGCTTCTGTAAGGCAAAGGACACTGTCAATATGGATCTATTTTCATTCTCCTACATACAGACTGCCAGTTAGACCAGCATCATTTATTGAAGATGGTTTCTTTTTTTTTTCCCCTCTGTATGTTTTTGGCTTCTTTGTTGAAGATCAAGTGTCTGTGAGTGTGGGGTTTATTTCTGGGTCTTCAATTCTATTCCATTGATTGGCCTGTCTGTCTCTGTACCAGTACCATGCAGTTTTTATCACTACTGTTTTGTAGTAAAGCTTGAGATCAGAATGGTAATTATCCTAGAAGATTTTTTATTGTGGAGAATTGTTTTGGCTATACTGGGTTTTTTGTTTTTCCTTATGAAGTTGAGAATTGCTTTTTCCATGTCTGTGAAGAATTGTGTTGAAATTTTGATGGGGATTGCATTGAATATGTAGCTTGCTTTTGATAAGATGGCCATTTTCACTGTGTTAATCCTACAAATCCATGAGTATGGGAGATCTTTCCACCTTTTGAGGTCTTCTTCAATTTGTTTCTTCAGGGACTTGAAGTTCTTGTTATACAGATCTTTCACTTGCTTGGTAAGAATTATACCAAGATATTTTATATTATGTGTGACTATTGTGAAGAGTGTTATTTCCCTAATTTTTTTCTTGGACAGTTTATCATTTGTATAAAGGAAAGCTCCTGATTTGTTTGAGTTAATTTTATATCCAGCAACTTTGCTAAAGTTGTTTATCAGCTATAGGAGTTCTCTGGTAGAATTTTGTGTGTCAATTATATGTATTATCATATCATCTGCAAATAGTGATACTTTGACTTCTTCCTTTCCAGTTTGTATCTTCTTTATCTCCTTTTGTTATCTAATTGTTCTAACTAGAACTTCAAGTACTACATTGAATAGATAGGGAGCGAATGGACAGCCTTGTCTTGTCCCTGATTTTAGTGGGACTTCTTCTAGTTTCTCTCCATTTAAGTTGATGTTGGATGTTGGTTTGCTACATATTACTTTTATTATGTTTAGGTATGTGCCATGAATTCCTGATCTCTCCAAGACTTTTAACCTGAAGGGATGTCATATTTTGTTGAAAGTTTTTTCAGCATCTAATGAGATGATCATGTACTTTTTCCTTAAGTTTGTTTATATAGTGTATTACATTGATGGATTTTTATATATTCAACCATCCCAGAATCCCTAGGATGAAGCCTACTTGATCATGACAAATGATAGTTTTGAGATATTCTTGGATTCAGTTTGCAAGAATTGTATTGAGTACTTTTGCATTGATATTCATAAGTGAAATTGGCCTGAAGTTCTCTTTCTCTGTTGTGTCTTTGTGTGTGTCTGTGGCTTCATAGAATGAATTAAGTAGTGTTCCTTCTGTTTCTGTTTTGTAGAATAGTTTGAAGAGTATTGGTATTAGCTCTTCTTTGAAAGTCTGGTAAAATTCTACACTAAAACCATCTGGCCTTCTGTTCTTTTTCATTGGGAGATTTTATTAATGACTACTTCTATTTCCTTAGGGGTATGGGACTGTTTAGATAGTTTACATTATCTTGATTTAACTTTGATATGTGGTATCTGTCTAGAAAATGAAGATCCCGTGCTAGAAACTTAACAACATACCTGAAAGCTCTAGAATAGAAAGAAGCAAACATGCACAAGAGGAGTAGACAGCAAGAGATAGTCAAACTCAGCACTGAAATCAACCAATTAGAAACAAAGAGAATGATATGAAGAATCAATAAAACCAAGAGCTGACTCTTTGAGAAAATCAATAAAAAGGATAAGCCCTTAACCAAACTAACTAAAGAGTACAATTCTTTTGTATAAGAATTATATTCTTAAAGTGCAGAAACATTAACAAGATTGATGTCAAAAGTACATTTATGATATCTCTGTGAAGAGGGAACACTAGAGAACATCTGAGTTGAACCAGCCACCCAAAGTTCAGAAAGAACCAGAAAGAATGAGTTTATTCAGCATTATGTTTTAGAGGCTGAAACATTCTAGGCCTAGGTTAGCAGACAAAGGCTGAAAGCGGAAGCCTTAAAGGTCTGGGATTGCAGAATTAGGGGTAGTTAAATAGATATGCTCCTGGCTCAGCTCAATCAATGTATTCATAATACTGGATAAGCCTCTCATCTCATCACTTCACCTGAGGAAATAAAAGTGACATTTACAACAAACGTATACAAATGGGAAATTTAACCACATATAAGAGATGTTTCTGAGCCAACTCTTTTAGGCAAATGGAAGCCACCACTGCAAGTGAGTTAGATGAATCTGTGACTTGACAGGAGGATGAGGAGAAACAAGAGCTTAAGCAGAGCTATGTGCCAGGAATCTCCCAAACAGACATCTCTGCTTAACCAGAGGAAAGCTATGAATGTATTTTATATCAAGGAACTGTATGGGGGAGGGAGTGGAGAAATGTTTCACTAGGAGAATTTATTGCTCTTTCACAGGACCTGGGTTCAGTGCCCAACATCTACATCAGGTCGTTCACAACAGTTGTAACTCCAGTATTAGGAGATCTAAAGCCCTCTGATCACTATGGGCACCTGCAGGCATATGATGTACATAAATATATTCAGCATCATACATAAAAATAAAAATAATATGTAAACATTTTTAAAGAAACTGTATGGGCTTTCCCTCCTCTTTCTTTTTCTGTGATGAGCTATGCATAAACATACCAAAAATAATAAAATTTGGAAAATCTAATTAAAGGTGTTTAAATTTGGGGGAATCAATTTTAGATGAAGAATCAAAAGGCTGAGCTCAGACCAGACACCAACTCTTTCCCATCTCAGTCAATTTTTCTTTGTTAAAGAATTGCAGTCAGTTGTCTGTGACTTGTTTGAACACAAAGCCCTTTGGCCTACCCTCTTAGCTCCACCAAGGCTCCTACTGAGCCTTCTCATCCACAGGGCCATACTGAGCTGAAGTGTGTTATGTCCCTCTGAGTTTTCTCCCTACAAAGAGCCAAGTGAGTCTATTAAGGGCACCATCTGCTCTGGCCTTCACTACTCATTCATCAATATTTACTCAGTTGAGCATCTACTAGGTGCCAAGAGCTCCATTAGGTGCTGGGAGTACAGGAGTAAACAAGATAGACAGTCTGCTTTAATGTGGTTTATAGTTTTAAAAGAGATGCAGCTGCAATTGTTATAACTGCTAAAAGGAAATGGCAAACTATAACAAGAGAGTCAGTTATAATTATGAGGGCTACAAGGGAAAACAATACAATGAAATGTATGGACAAGAGCTTTGGAAAGTACACTTCTAACTCATTGATGATCACAAAATCAAGTCAGTGATTTGTATACTTTTATTTAACAGAATCTGTTACTTTCATTTAATGAGATCTGTTACTTTTATTTAACAGAATCAATTAGATATAAAAGAAAATATCAGAGACATTAGATGAAATACCCAACAAAGGGAGAGAGAACCTATAGAGACCATATCTAGAGGTTAGGCACAGCCCTCAGTTGAGGGATGGAGCCACCCTCCCATCTCAAATATTTTAATCCAGAATTGCTCCTGTCTAAAGGAAATGCAGGGACAAAGAGTGGAGCAGAGATTAAGGACAAACCATTCAGAGACTGCCTACCTAGGGATGCATCCCATCTGCAGACACCAAATCCATCACTATTGCTGATGCCAAGAAGCACCTACTGACAGGAGCCTGATATGGCTGTTCCCTGAGAGGCTCTGCCAGAACCTGACCAACAACAGATTTGGATGCTCATAGCCAACCATCAGACTGTGCACAGGGATTCCAATGGAGGAGTTAGGGGAAGCACTGAAGGAGCTGAAGGGTTTTGCAACCGCATAGGAAGAACAACAAAATCAACCAACCACATGCCCCTGCCCGGTACCCTTGAGCTCCCAGGGAGTAAACCACCAACCAAAGAGTACTTGGAGGGACCCATGGCTCCAGCTACATATGTAGCAGAGGATTGCCTTATCTGGTATCAATGGGAGGGAAGACCCTTGGTCCTATGGAGGCTTGATGCCCCAGCATAGGGAATCCTAGGGCAGTGAAGTAGAAGTGGGTGGATGGGGGAGCACCTCCTAGAAGTAGGAGGAGGGGGAAGGGATGGGAAATTACAAAAAGGAAACCAGGAAGAGGAATAGCATTTGAAATGTAAATAAATAAAATAACCAATAAAAATATATTTTTAAAAAAACTACTAAGGGAAGAAAACTACTCCTTTACCATAGAAAGCTATATAAACAAGCCCTCAATCATTACAGTCTAATGTCTAGATTGAAAATTTTCAGGATTTCAAACTATAAGTTCCACAATGAATGATTTTCTATGTTGGTTTCACAGTTTTTACATCAGTACAGTGATCCATTTTTAGACACAGATCAGGGAAACTGGCTCCCTTCCAGGTCATTCCTGTGTTAACACCACATAAACAATAGTCCACATAAACTCAGCTGAGTTTCCATGTTCACTGAAAACAGGCTATCCATTGCCTTTATTGTGAATGGCCCAATTTTTCCAATGTAGAGATGCCACTGATAGATGACTCCTTGTGCTCACTCACACGGAGCTTTGTTTGCTGCTTGAACATGACTACAACTGCCATCCACTGAAAACACTAACACAGCCATGCCCTCTTTTAGTTATTCAGACATAGAGAGGAATCCAAGCATCTGCATCCTCCAAAGAGTGCCCTTGAAGTGAAGTCTTACCTTTACTGAAATGAAATGCTGTCCACTTGGGAGAAAATCTGAAACTATCTATGCTGCACTTAAGATTCCATTGGACTTATTTTTCCCGTGCTTATAAGATGTAAATCAAAGGCATCAGAATCACCCAATGTCTTCTCTTACAGGTATGGAATGGGTTCCAAATTAGAAACACACATCTTTCAAGTTCACTTCTGATTGTTACATATTGCTAACTTTTGCAAGAAACGTACTTTTGAAAAAAATGGAAAAATGAAAAAAAGAAGAAGAAGAAGAAAATCAATCTGGACAGGCATTTATGCTTTAATGATCCAGGTAGGCTGCATTGCAGAGTCAAGCTGTACAAACCGCGATCGCTAAGATGGCCAAGACTGGGTGTCATCCTCAATAAGTCAGCCCTTGGCTCATTTTCTCACTCCATCTCAGCCCTAATGCTGTTACCAAATAAGAATTAAACTTAATCCTGACCACAAAGGCCACAAAGCAATAGCTCAGTGTATAAATAACAGCTGATTATTGGTAGAGCAAAATAAAGCTGGGAAATGTCATTCATTTAATTACCAAGAGAGAGCTGTGCAATATATAAAATTGCCTATTATTTTAATACCCTTCCATTTTTCTAAAGCATAATAAATATAAAAATTGTCTAGCAGATATCATTTTCAAATTTGTAGGGAGATGAAGTCTAGAAAAATGGAGAATCAAAACTTTTATTAGGTTTAAATACCTTTCAATATATTTGGAAAAGATATTTTATACCTTAAAATCTCACTAAGTTAAAAAGAATTTACATTTGGAAGGGAAAGGTACATACATATCTTAGAAGCCAAAGAAAGGTTCAAGTTTTCATCCCAAGTAAAGTATGAGCTTCTATACTTTTATTAACATACATTAATTCTACAAAATGATAGGCTTTATTGTGACACGGTCCTTCATCCATATAATGTGTTTTGACAAAATTCACCCCCATTGCCCTCTTTTGTTATCACTCACCCTTTTCCCTGACCATTTCCCAAAATATTCCTCCCTTTTCTTTGACATCATGCATAAAAATATTTTTTTAATCTAGATTCTAACTCTGAGCAAAAACTTGTAGTATTTGTCTTTGTGAGTTTGGCTCCTTTAGTTCAACATGAGGAACTCCTATTCCTTCTATTTCCTTGCAAGTTATACAATTCTGTTATGTGTAAACTCTATTGTGTTGAGGTGTGTGTGTGTGCATGTATGTGTGTGTGTGTGTGTGTGTGTGAGAGAGAGAGAGAGAGAGAGAGAGAGACAGAGAGACAGAGAGACAGAGAGACAGAGAGACAGAGAGACAAAGACAGAGTTGTCATCTTTATCCAATAATCTCTTTGTGGGTACCTAGGCTGACTATAACTTGGCCATTGGGAATAATGCTGAAATAAAATAGCATGGAGATAGGGACGTCTCTGTGGTGCACTTGCCTATCCCTTTGGGCATATACTGAGAAATTGTATAGCTAAATCATACATATGATAGTTCTAAGGTTTGAGAGGAAAGCCCATACTCATTACCATAGTGGCTACACTCCTTTTAGTGATTATAAATGTCCCTAATACATCTAAGAATTAAGCAGTTATATAAAGCTTCAGCGGAAGGTGAAGAACTCTTTGTCAGCAGTGAGCCACACATATAGAGCTACAAATATGGTTTAGTAGCCCTCATCAGATATATATCTAGAAAGTACCTGAACAGTGGGCAGACACAAGTGTAATCACAGATGGCCCTGGGGCTGTGGAATGAGTGTGTTACTGCAAGATCCCTATGTAAAGTCCTAACCCCTGGTGTGACAGCATTAGTAGGAGTACTTATAGAGGTGATTAGGTCATAAGCATGAATCCTGCATGAACAGGGTTGGTACTTTCATAAAAGAGATGCGTGAGATCTCCCTCATCACTTCATTCAAGTTAGGTTACAGCAAGATGTCATAACCAGAAAACAGGCCCTCAGAGACATGGAATCAGTTTCTGAAAGGAATCTGTACTCTCATATTCATTGAAGCATGATTTATAGTGGCCAAGATATAGAACCAATCTAAGTGTCGATAGATAAATGAAGATAATATGTCTAGACATGTAGTGGAATATTATTCAGTCACAGTAAAGGAAATCCTGTCATATCTGACAGACCACATGAACCTAAGAGACATGAGGCTGAGCAAAATGAACCAGACACAGAAATACAAATGCCATATAATCTAACTCACATGTAAAACTTTAAATCATAGTTGAGTGGTGATTACCAGAGAGTAGGAGGTAGGAGATCCAGGATTATATAAATTTCAGTCAAAGGATACTAAATTTAGTTAAACAGGAGTAATAAATTCAGCACTATCATACTACATAGTAACTCCAGATAATAATAATATATACTTGAAAACTGATGAGAGTGATTTAAATACTGTCATCAGCAAAGCAGTTGAGAAATACTTTCCATGAAATACATGGCAGACCATAAACACAAAAGGACAAATGTATCTGTAGATTCATAATTATTATAGGTAAATTAAAATGTTGATATCAGGAACTAAGTATGTCACCCTCAGGAAGAGGGGAAGTGTCCATGCAACCTCTCCATGTCCAGGAGATCAGGTAGCAGAGCTTCTAAACGCTCGTTCTCTAGGGTCAACTCTCTGTTTTATCACAGTCTAACAACACTGGTGTTTAATTATTTCCCTCATTTTTTTGTTAAATTGAATTTAGTTGTTTTCTGTCCTTGGGATCACATGCATGAAGCTTTAGACTGTATTTTACTAATACCTGATTAAACACATGATTTCATCCATTCGTCCTGCCTCAGCTTCAGTCAGCACATAGTCTCCTGGTGACATGCTCACGTGCTGCACACAGGCAATGCTAAGATGGTGTTTTGTATCATGGACAGACACACACACAAAATGTTCTCTTGCTCCCAGAAAGGAATGTTTTCTGCATTAGGTCCTCCTCTAAAGAGCCATTTGCCCTAAAAGTACTTTTCAAAAACACAGGTACCAATTCCAGGTCAATACTAAGCCTTGGGTGTCAAAGACTCATTTTTCCCTCTAGGATCCTATAATGTGAAAACATTCTCTGAAGAAGAAATCTCCCACCACTGAAAACATCATCAGAAACCACCCTGACCTCTGGCAATATATACTGAGGAGCACAGGAGAAACATTACAGAACTTAGGACAGATTGATCCTGAATGACAGTAAGGCTTAAGACAGACAATGAGATCATCTGTCCGACCATAGCACAATTATACAAATATATGTATATTAATACATATAATAAAGATTAAAAAGCAACACACTAAAATATTAAAACGTTAACTGCAATGATCTCGGCATGTTAGAATTACAAGTGAGCTGATTTTCTTACACTTTTATGTATCTTACAAATCTTCATTGATAGGCTTCTTTACTAGCAAGTAAAATCTCTTCACCTTAATCATAGGTTCCTATCTGCTCAAGACATTTTTATAACTGTATCTTTTATGAACATGATATCAAAAAAGAAAAGGGCACGGCTTTAAGAGAAGTTAACCACCTGTTTCCTGTCACAACCTCGCCGGTGACTTGATGCTTTTCACAAACCCTTCTGACCCAAGTTCATTTTTCCTCATCACCACAAGTGACACCTGTGCTCGTGAGATATTCCACCAAGTTTCAACTGAAAACAGTTTTATCTGAAATCTTGTAGCACTTTATTTGACATTTGATTATGACAATCATTTTCTAGCATTTCGAACACGAAGAAAACAAATTCAGAGAATTCAAAACTCAAGGGAACCATAGGCTTGCTTGGCAAACGAGGTGCCTGTAGCTCAACCCCTGTTGACGAAGCATCAAAAATGGACTCAAGACTCAGTGCAAGAGGATACCGCTGCCCCTATTCACCTTTCATAGAGTAGGCTGAGTCCTTTTAGGTCTAGGGATTAAATATTTTTGCTAGTTGAATGACAAATTTCATCGCTTGAAATCCTAGCATTTCTTTCCTCCCAAAAAGTTAACCAAATGTCCACCGATTATATCTGATGCAAAAAGCAGCCGTGCATTGGCGATCATTTTGTTGTTGTTATGTTTCTTCTTGGTTTTTGTGTGTCCCCTGTTCTATCCTCCTTAACCCTCTGCAAAAGAAAAAGTAGTCCTAAAAGCTGTTAGTATAAACCAGTGTCCACCTAGAACATCCAGAACTAACTTTCAATATTACACTCTTTGCACTGACTTTGCCTAAAGTTTCCCAGGAAGGTACTTTCTTAAATCCTGTCTCTACCCACCCATTCTTCACTGCTTCACTTAAATGTCAAATGCTTGTATAGTGGAAAATACTTCACTTTACTGGCAGCTGAAGTACACTGATTTCCAAATCCAGCCAAGAATTCGGGAACAATTCAAGCAAAGCCCTTTGTACGAAGAGACTCACATGGTACATTAGGGATTCACTTAAGGGCTCCTCAGCTCGCGTTCAATCCGCACTTTCTCATATCTTCTTCCAACGCGATATTCCTTCATGTAGAGAAACCAGGTTTTTAACAGAGTTCCCATGACCACTTCAAGTTAGCTAACGACAGTGCAAGCTTTTCAAACAGCGTTTCTGTTTCCTCATAAGCATCCGGTCACATAAAGATTTTGTTTAGATTAACCTACTTGCGGTTTGGGAAAGGGGAAAACGAAAATCAACACATAGTATTATTAATGAAATTGAGGGGGAAATAACAACTTGACATGCCCTCAAAACAATGCATCTTTAGCCTCAGTCAGATATTTGGACTTAAAGAGATCCCTGCATTTATCATCATGAAGGAAAAGAAGAAAATGACTGTGTTCAAAGGGCTAGAATATACTAACAGTGTGTCCTTAAAGTGTTTTTTGGCACTGCTTCAAGTACCTGGGAAAGGAACCTTAAACAGCATGTCAGTCTCTCTCAGATACCACAAGGGTTCCAGTAAACCGTCATTAAAGCTTTGACATTTTGTTCTTAGATAAAAGAACTCTCTGTGTGCCAGCTCCCTGGGCTCGTCCCTCTTCCTAAAATAGTGCCCCCCCTCAACCCCCTACTTTGTTAAGAAGCCAAATGGTTCACTTCAGGCTGGTGGCTGATTTCCCATTGTTCGACTAAAGCTACCCTTGCTCATTGTGCCCACAGTGTGGACCCCAGGGGGATTTGTCACAGTTCTCCAAACCTCTCTCTCCCTTAGAAGCAATTTCCATTTGATTTCTCTTTTCCTTTAGTTTTATAAAAAGAAAACTTCTCACTTTAACACACCCTGTCAAATTGTCCTTTGGTTAGGAGAGGAGGGAAGGGCCTTCTTTTCTTGGAACCCAAGCCACCTTGCTGGTGAACAGTTGCTCATTTCTTCTTGTTATGACTCATGGATGTGGAAATGATACTGTTAAAATACTTCACAGTCTACAGTGGAATCTATTCACCAGAACAAACTTCAATATAACTCAATCATAGAACTCATAGGATGACTCACCTCTTATAATACCTTCAAAGCAAGAGGGATAAACGATCACCTTGCAAAAGTCTAGAGTGGAAGGCAAAGACAAAACTTTGATGTCAAAGAAATGGTGGAACTTTCCAGGAACAAATTATATTCAATGACAGAGCACACGTTCTGGAAGTCTTTCTGAGTAGAAAAACACACCCTCTCAGACACACAACAACAAAATGGCAGCTACTGATTGTCAATAGTCTTCCCTCATCTACACAGTGCACACTGGAGATTGCATTTAATATACAAAGCACTCCAGGAGGCTTGTACTTCTTAATATCCCCTTTTATTAACGTGCTTGGTCGGTTTCATACACATACGCAATACATTACCTCTCCTATCTGTCTTATTCTCCCACGGACTGAGCCTCCTTCTCCCTCTCAACTGATGTCTATCCCTTTTTTGGCTCAGGTTTCCCGGAAGTAGCCCCACTGCTGGCAAGTCATGTTGTAGTGGCCATGTTATGTTACAGCATTCCCAGCGCTCCTCTCCATTCTCCAGCTCTTAGGATCTTTTCCTCTTTCTTTCATGATGTTTCCTAGGCCATGTAGATAGTTGCTATAGAGGTCACGTTCAGAGTTGAGAATTCAACGGTCACTTATTCTTAGCACTTTGACCAGTCATGAGTCATGACCTTTGCCCTGTGTAAAAATAAGCCCCTCTAACTACTAGTGAATGCATACAAACACACATGTAGAAGGTTCTTTGACTGTGTGCCCATTTAGCAATATAATAGTAGTAAATTTTATATGCTAGCAGACCATATCTGAAAGGTTGCCTAATACCAAGTGTAGCATAGCAGAGTCAAAATTCATATTCATATGAAGTGAGAAGGCTGGGGTACAGGAAAAACATCAATTTATTTTTATATTTGACTCTCGCACTGACTGAGCCTTCTTCTTACTCACTTAGGCATAAAAATGAGAATGAAGATCTGACTTCATGAGAATCAAATTGTTTCTCCCACTGTACTTTCTGAGCCTGTATCTAGTTACACTGCACAGCAAATGAAAAACGGCACAAAGTTCATTTTTTGCTAATTGTAAATATAGATTCAAACACAAACATTATTCTAAGGATAAGTCAGCAAAATTTGGATATGACGTGAGTCATTTGAAAGTTATCAATGCTATTACAAAAATATGTATTTGAAAACATTTTTGTTTTAGCATAACTTGATACATGTGAATAATTCTGTTCTTTTTTTAGATATTTTCTTTATTTACAAGTAAATTTCTCCTTTCCCAGTTTCCCCTCCAAAAAACAAACAAACAAAAACAAGAACAAACCCCTGTTGCCTCCCCCTCCCCATGCCTGCCACCCCACCCTCTCCCACTTATTGGCCCTGGCATTCCCCTACACTGGGATACAGAACCTTCACAAGGCCGAGGTCCTCTCCTCCTACTGATGATCAAATTTGCAATCCTCTACTATACACATGCTGCCAGAACAATCAGTCCCACCATGTATAGTCCTTGGTTGGTAGGTGGGTCCCTGGGAGCTCTGAGGGTACTAGTTAGTTCATATTGTTGTTTGTCCTAAGGGGCTGCAAACCCTTCAGCTCCATAGACCCTTTCTCTAACTCCTTCATTGAGGACCGTGTACTCAGTTCAATGAATGGCTGTGAGCCTCTACATCTGTATTAGTCAGGTATTGTCAGAGCCTCTCAGGAGATAGCTATATTTAGGCTGGCTTGTTCTTCCTTCAGTCTCTACTCCATAGTTAATCTCTGCAACTCCTTCTGTGGGTATTTGGTTCCCCCTTTTAAGAAGGAATGAAATGTTCACCTTTTGGTCTTCCTTCTTTTTAAGTTTCTTGTGGTTTGTGGGTTGTTCTTCTTGTATTCCAAACTTCTGGGCTAATAACCACTTATCAGAGAATGCATACCATGTGTGTTCTTTTGTGATTGGGTTACCTCACTCAGGATGATACTCTCCAGATCCATCCATTTCCCTAAGAATTTCATAAATTCATTGTTTTTAATAGCTGAATAGTACTCCCTTGTGTAGATGTATCACAGTTTCTGTATCCATTCCTCTGTTGAGGGACACCTGGGTTGTTTCCAGTTTCTGGCTATTATAAATAAGGCTGCTATGAACATGGTGGAGCATGTGTCCTTATTACATGTTGGAGCATCTTCT
>JADRCD010210677.1:0-10055 GCA_019843815.1 Montemys delectorum
CCCCCCCCCACCCCTGAGCCTGCATTGTGATTATTTGGTGGAGCACATGATCACACACAAGAGTAGGATGGGGTCATAGAGGACACAGTCTGCCTGGCAGGACAGGCCCCATGTCTCCATCATGGCCATCACAGCCACACATGGCAGTGAATGTAAGCCTAGATTTACTCTTGTGTGTTTCTCTGAGCCAGGTGAGAGAGACACCATTGTAGGACCTCACACCATAAGCCTGTAAGTGGTGTCAAAGACCACTGTATGACAACATCCTTGGAGCAGAGCGGTCCAGTGTTACCCTGAAACCTTCCTGTTCAGAAAAGAACAACAACCAACACTCACACCCGGCTTCCAAGCTACCCTGCGGGGTGGCAGGAGGCTGAGCTCCCGTGTGCCAGACTATTCCCGAGCCCAGTGTACACCCAAAGACAATATCAACCTTCTGATACTCACAGCTGAGATGGAAGGGGAGAGCAGGAAGGAAAGGAGTGTGTGGAGGTCAGGGAGCTGCTGAGAGCTTTGGCTGTGCAGGGATAAAGCCCGAGCTCCACTTGCCAAGTTTGTCACCAGCTAATTGGGTATCACATGTCCTGGTGATCCCCATTTTCCCAGATCCACCCAAGTTTCCTCCAAGCCATCTCCCGATGTCCTTCGAGTACACAGCCTGATGTCAGCAGGAGTCAAGGACAAAACCAAAGCCAACTGCTCACAGAGTACGGAGCGGGTCAGAAATGCTAACACTCTCAGCAATAAGCAGTCTCACTTCCAGCCTGACGTGCTTCCTTGCCAAATGTTCCCTTGATGGAAATACCGGCTGCCTGTCCTCCATCCCTGCTGACAGCAGCAGGTTCCTGGGGCTGCTTTTCTGCTTCCCAGCACATTTAAATGCAGAGAAGTTGTGACCTAGAGATTAATTTACAGTATTTCGAAAGTTGCTTACAATGTTGATTTATTTCCCTTACCTAGCAACATATGTGTGAGAAAATACACTCTCTGGTTCCCTTTCTTCTGTCAACAAGTGTGTGGATGCATGCCATGTGTACATACATATGCATGTGCAGGCATGACCACACGAGTACCTGCTCATGTGCTTACACATAGATGTGCACACCTCATATACACATATGTGCTTGGACACTTGTTAGTTTGTAAACATGTTTGTACTCATGTAATGCACCCATATGCTGGCATGTGTACATACATGCTCGTGTGCGCTATGTATGTGCTATGTGTGTGCAGGCGTGTGCACACACATAATATAATTCTCTTTACTCCCTTTTGTCAGACAGATCAAGGCATGCAACCTGCACCTTTCTTTTGAAATGGAAAACTATCTTAAAATATTTGCTGTGGAAAAACAAATCCGTGTTTGATCCTCTTAGGCTAAGGAAAGCAAGCCCACCCTGGGTGCTGGCGGGACAATTTCTGCGCATCATTACTGCGTTGAATTCTCACAGAGCTGCTCTAAATCCCTTTGAGGATAGGGATTTAAGGCCCAGGGGAGCCATTCTGAGGAGAGAATGAAGAAATTCCACTGCAGCTCAGTGATCTACCAAAGCCCAGCCTTTGCCATGTGTGCGAGGTCACTGCCCAGCTACCAAGAAGCACAACAGTGGATTTCACTGAAAGAATTCCAACTCACAGAAGGAAATCCTGCTGTCCTCCTAGCAGGAATACCACAGTCACGCTGATCTGTGGTCTGTGCTCCCCTACCCCAGGAGGGGTGGGGTCCTGCAATACTAGTAGGAACACAGGATAAGTGGGCTGGGAGATGGCTCTATTAATCATGTGTTTACTGCACATGTATGAGATCTGAACTTCCTCTCCAGCATCCATATTAAAATGCTGTGAATGGTGGTACACACTTGTAACCCCAGCACTGGTGGTACTGGGACAGGTGAATCCTGGAACCTGCTGTTCAGTCAGACTGGCATGATCCATGAACTCCAGGCCAAGGGGAGACCCTGTCTCAGAACATAAAGTAGTTAGCTCCTGAGAAAGGACACGTGAAGTTATTATCTGGCCTTTACATGCGTATAGAACCAGAAGCATCTACACACACACACACACACACACACACACACACACACACACACACACGGACATGGACACATCATATGGATGAAGTGCAGCAACATGAGGAATCCGGCCCCACATGCTCTTTGCACGAGCCATGAAGGCACCCACTTCTCTAGTCTCTATGAGTGAGCAGCTGCAGCCTGAGGCTTCTAACATCAACAAGCCTTAGCAAGATGGAGCTTCCAAACACTGCCAGCTATTCTAATGTCAACAGCCTACTCCAGCCGTGGTCTCTACCCAGCCTACACATCTCCGCATAACAGGTTGCCCTTTTCCCTGGAACATGGGCCTCTTCCCCATGGGGCTGCTGATCTTCCTCACTCCACCCTGCCATGTGCCAGCACACCTGACACAGGTGGCACCTTACCGTGCTTGCCCTGGGCCTGAGCCCATACAGATTCCCTTCTGGAGTGTTCCAGCATGGTGGAACCAACCATGGAGAATGCTAGCTCCAAAGCTAGCAATAAAGGCTTGGGTGGGGATGGCTGGCAATAGCAATCTGCTCAAAGACAGCATGAGAATGCAGCTGACTCTCAGAGGTGAGAAGAGAAGGAAGGAGAAGGGTCTGGATAGCTCCTGGACACCATCTCCATTGTTCCCTTCATGCTGAGCCACCATCTTCTGTTGTCCCCGCCATGTTGGGCCACCATCTTCTGTTGTTTCCACTATGCAGGGCCACCATCCTTCTGTTGTCCCTACCATGCCTCTATTGTTAACTCTTGAGTCAACACAAGACCACTCACTGACTTGGCTCCCGCATCCTCACTACCCAAGCATCCTCCTCAAATGCCTCCCGATTCTATCCATCTATACCCTCTCTGATCCTTGCTTTCTATCCCTGTGGCTAGAGCTTTCAAAAACTCCAAACCATCCAGATTACTGTGGTAGCTTGAGTAGGTATGGCCTCCATAGACTCATGTGTTTGACTGCTTGGTCCATAGGGAGTAAAACTATTAGAAGATGTGGCCTTGTTGGAGTAGGTGTAGCCTTGTGGGAGGAAGTGTGTCCCTGTGGAGGTAGGCTCTGAGGCCTTATAAATGGTCAAGTTTTGCCCAGTGTGGCACACAGTCTCCTTCTGATGCCTGTAGGCAGAGGTCGAACTCTCAGCTCCTCCAGCACCATGCCTGCCTAATGCTGTCATGCTTCCCACCACGATGATCATGGACTGAACCTCTGAAACTGTAAGCCAGCCCCAATAAAATGTTGTCCTTTATAAGAGTTGCCTTGGTCATGGTGTCTCTTCACAACAATAAGACTCTAATTGAGAGAGTTACTCAGATCATTCCCACAACAGGAACCTTCTCTCTATTGAAGCCCCAGCCCTGAGCATAGTACTGGGGCCTGAGGAAGTATAACCATCCAGTTCTGTATCCTGTATCCTGTGTGTTAAATGCCACCTACAGGCTAGCACGCCATTCTCAGTGGTATCAAACTATAGCCCAGCACCGTGTCCTTTCGCTACTTAGCATTACAACCTCATTAAACGCAAACCAGATATGATGCTTCCACAGGGCATCATAAGAGGATGTAGCTCGAAGAGAATTGAGTCAGCTAAGGAAACAGACACCAGCACAGACTCTGGGCTATAAAGCCATCAGCAATGGATGGATGAATGACAAGTGAGTTCAGACAGACAGACTGATACTAGTCCTGGGAAAACAAGGCCCGGAATGGACAAAGCAAGATCGTGCGGGGTATCTCAGATGAGACCGCCTCTGTCCCTTTGGTATCTGCAGCAGGCTCCCTCTATGACTCCTCAGGGGTGGTGGAGACTAAAGTGAAGTGGAGATATATCTGCACCCTAGCAAACACACATCCTCTCTCTGCTTTAAACCAGCTCTACTCAACTTCATCCCAAATATAGTGTTCTTGCCACAGGGATTACAGTTTTGCCATGTTGTATAAGGAATAAGAACAAAGGGAAGGACCTGGATATGCCAAACCTAAACAGTCAGATGCAGAGAGTTGCACCCAACCAATGGACAGAAGCAGCCGACCCCTGTTGTTAAATTAGGGAAAGGCTGAAAGAAGCTGCGGAGGAGGAGGGTGACCCTGTAGGAGGACCAGCAGTCTCAATCTGGACCTCCGAGATCTCTCAAACACTGGACCACCAAACAAGCAGCATACACCAGCTGATATGAGGCCACCAACACAGTAGAGGCCTTCTGGGTCTGTGTTCATTCAGAGAAGATGCACCTAACCCTCAAGAGACTGGAGGCCCCAGGGAGTTTAGAGGTCAGGTGGGGTGGTGGGTGGGGACAGCTACACGGAGACAAGGGCATGGGGAGGAGGTATGGGATATGGAACACTTGAAGGGTGGATGGGGAATAAAATATGGAGTATAAAAAAATTAATTAATTAAAAAAAATTCTCTTTCACCTAAACTTATTTGAATCAATGGATGTAGAAACCATGGATGTGGGGAGTCAACTGTGTACCCAAAACTAGATGGAAGGGTAGCATGGAGCAAGCTATGACAGGAGTCAAAGGGAGTTCCAGCTCATATTGTCAGACAGTAAATCATCATAAACAGCACAATGCAAGCACATTGTCCTCCTGCCTGGAATGTGTGTGCCGGAAGCTATGCCCACGGTCTGGAGTACTGACATTGCTACCCTTGGACGGAAGTATTTCTGATCTCTGAGAGTAAGTGAGTCTTCCCAGAGTTTGTTCTTCCAAGAAAGATATGTTATAAATAGCAACGTGGTCCCTCAGTCCCTCTCTGGCATCCTTCTGGTCTCCAAATGCAATCTCTTCCCCAGGGACTCTTGCCATTGGGAAGTCATAGGCCACCAAGTTCTCACTAATGGCTGAACACGTGGACTGCTCAATTTTGAACTCCCAGTCTCCAAAACCAAGAATCAAGTGGACCGCTCCTCTTCATCCACACACAGATACTCATCACAACAACAGAGAGTGGCTATCACATTGTTGGCTTACAGATATTCAGAAACCAGAATGAATCTGTGTTATGTGTAAGATGCACAGTCCTTTCCCACCTCTGCCAGGCTGTGGAAAGACCAAAGGAATCAGCCAGAACCCCCTCCACAGAGAAGAGATTCCTTTAGCCAAGGAGAAGGTGAGAAAATGACAAGCACCTGGATCCTAAGAGAAAACTATGCCCCTCCCAGCCACCAGATGTCACCTGCTCCAGGTCACAGGGATAGCAGGCTGACAGCATCACAGCCTCACTCCATAGTGCTCAGGAATGGGATAAGAAACCTCCAAAGGGAACAGTTACAACACCCATGAGTTTAACCTACATGTTATAGCAAAAAGCAAAGACTAGGGGCTGTGGCAATGACCCCAATAAGTCAAGTGTCTGCCGTGCAAGCGTGAGAACATGGGTTCCTGCGCTCACTGGACATCCAGCCTCGCCTAGCTGGTGAGATCCAGGCTCCATGAGAGATGCTGTCTCAACAAAAAAATGGTGAAGAATGACTGAAGACAGCATCTGATGTCAACATACACACACAGGCACACACATGTACACGTGCACATACACATGCATACACACATGTGCAGACATATATACTCCCACAAAGACATACATCACCTAGATATACACACTCAGGCGCACACACACATACACACATGCACATGTGCACATACACATATATATACACACATGCAGACACATATACTTACACAAAGACATACGTACATCATCCAGATGTACACATGCACATACACACACACATATATTATATATACTCACAGAAAGACATCACTCAGACACATATACATACACACACATATATATACTCACACAAAGACATACATCACACAGATATACACCACACACACACACAAAGACTAAACTGATAAAATATTCCATATACACGTTAAAAAGATCACACACCAAGTGAGTCAAGCTCTGTGCACTTCTCTGGTAGCCCTGTGTGAACCTGCTTCCCACTGCGGCAGAGCCAGAGGAGCAGATCAGCGGGGAGGCAGGACGGAGGCTAGTGTGCTCAGCACGTTGGACACAAGCAGCCCATGGTCCCCACAGCAAGAGCAGAGGGGAACAGCAATTCAGGCAGAATCTCATTTCAGTCTCTCAATTCAGAAATCACATTTGGGATTCTTCTAAAATGGAAACTGAACAGCATACAACAATCTGCAGTATCCTACTAGCTACAGCCAGCCCCCTCCTCCCCTCCCTCCTCCCCTCCCTCCTCCCCTCCCTCCTCCCCTCCTTCCCATCCTTCTTTTTCTCTCCTGCCCACCCTCAGGAACACAAGGTTCATGAGAATTTAAAAATAGCCTAACAGATTTCAAATGGAGTACACTAAATGGGTCCATTTTCCACGCCTTTCATTTTGCATTATGCGCTGGTTGTCTGGAAGCACATGGAGTGAGCGAGGAGGATACGACATTTAAAATCTAATTTTCAGAAATTGGGTCCTAAGGCAGAACAGTGAAACGCATTTACACGTAGAGTCCTGCCTGCAAATCGATACTGGCAGAAGTCTTGCCCGCTAGTCCGACAGCCTGGCCTCAACTCACAGAGCCACAGAAACCAATTCACTCACTCGGCAGGTGTCTAGCAAACCCCTGCTAAGTGCCAGGTGGCTTGCCTGGTGCCCCTGTTGTTCCTGTACTGTAAGTTCCATGGCCCCGAGGACCTTGTGAACTGATGAGGGGACGCATGGTTACAGGGTCTTTACCACTTGGGGGAGATGGGGAAGGAGAGAGGATGGGTTGGGAAAGCCAGTGGGGACCTAGAAAAATCATTTCCTCAGAGGTTGAGGACAGGTGAAGGGGTACACTGCACTGAATCCAATCCTACACAAGGAGGAGGAGGGGCCTGGCCTATAACAATGTAGTAGAATTGGATTCTACTCAAGTAGCCAAGAGCCCACATGCAAGAGGTGGGGGATGTGGGCATGGGAGCATCCAGGATAATCTCGGAAAGTAAGGATGAAGGGACACTGCAAGAAATGAGGGTGAGACAGGCAAAGGGCACATCTGTGTTAAGTCCCCCGTGGGAGTGTGCCTTTGTCCAATAAACAGTGAAGCCATTCAAAGTAGGAGGGTGGCCTGGCTGCTCCTGGTGAGGTGCATTGTGGCTGGATGGGATTAGATCTACTGAGCATTTACAGGTGAGGCTGCAGGAGTCTGGGATTTGACTGTGTGTGGGAGGTACTTGTCTGGTTTAGCAACATAAACGCAGTCATCTTGAGTGGTAACCTCCACATGAGCTACCCCTACCGAGTGATGCCAGTCACTTTTCCTCACATGGTTTAACAAGAAAATTGTAAAGATGAAACCCTGGCAGAGATACTTGGAGCTTTGTAAACCACCCTGGGGGGGGGGGGCAGGAGAGCTCTGAGAAAGGTAGGTGCACTCCACCCTAGATCCTTCTGACAAAATCCCAGGACCCACTGGTCTTGTGCCATCTTTGGGATCGTTCATCTGTGAGTGTCCAACAAACTACACTCTGCAATCCTGGATCCATCTGTCTGTGTTCAGTATCATAGCGCCATGAGTTGGTCCCTCACACTCTGGGACCAGACTGTCCCAGAACAGGTGGCTTCATATGCAAAGCTAGTTGAGAAATAGAACTGGCAGACTGTGGTGCTAGACCGGACTGGTCCACATGCTCGACGATTTCAACAGTAACGAGAATGAGTGTGAATTGTGATATTTGTCATCTATGATGTTATCGCCTGATAAATAGACAAAATGCATCTAGCAAAGAGACATGAGCTGATATTCCAGGAGTGGGCACAGGTAACTCGTGAATGAGGTTAATGACCACACTGTATGGCAGAAGCTAAGAGAACATGACCTTGTGCAGTAGGGATGAGCTGTCCTTTTAAATAAGGTAATAACACGCACACTGAAATGGTGGAGGTGAGGTTACACAGACAGAGAGAGAGCAAGGGTACTAGCTGGCCCCTCTCTTGGTGATGGCCAGCTGACTCAGGAAGAAGGTGGCCAAAGAAGACCTGAAGTGTGTGGAGTTGAATGCACACTTAGGCATCTGCATTCGTAACTCGTTGCTCAGACAAAATGCAAGTCTGAGAGGAAAGATTTAACATGGCCTATGGCTTAAGAGGGTAGTAGCCATCATGACAGGTAGGCATGGCAAAGTTCATGGAGCTGGGAGCAGGTGGCTGGGACTCCTCACATGTCTGTGGAGCAGGAATCTGGGACAGGAGCAGGAGCAGGAGCAGCAGGCACCTGACTTTTTCCACATTTCCTTTGTATTTAGCCAGGACCCCACCTCACGGGATGGTGCTGCCCACATTCAGGATGAGTCTTTGCCACGCATACTCATCTACGCCAGTCACATCTGCAGTATCAGGCGTAAAAACCTGATCAAGGACAAGAGGCGTTATGGCCCCAAAAGGGAGCTTGTGCCTCCTGGATGTTCAGACAGTCGCTGGCATCCCCTAACTCAGATGTGTTCCAGATTAGTCTTTCCAATCGTCAACATACCCTCATATTTAGGCATAAAGGTACCCCAAGAAATGATTCATTAATGGCTAAGATTGAGCATTGTTTCCTGGCCAGCACGATGATTCCAATATATCCTAATTTAATTCCAAGATGTCCTTAGCTTAGAATTTCTCTAAAGGAACCTGCGGGTCAGACAGGTTTTGTCCTCAGAGTTAGCAACAGAGGTCAAGCTCATTCCTCATTTCTTAGGACAGCCCCACAATAGTTAGAACTGTTTTACATACTAGAAACTTAAGGACATTAGCTAGAACTGTTAGGTCAGAACTTCCAGGTGTGTCCCTCCAGCGAGACCTAGAGAATTAGCAGGAAATGCCAGATTGGACTATCCTAGTCCTTGCCACCAGCAGAATCAGGGAATTAGCATAGGAATACCAAATTAGCCCCAGCGGGGAGGGCACCACTGCCCTTCTGTCCCACTTCACACCTGGCTACCTGATGTGTGTGGTTGTCACTTGCCTAAGTGACTTCAGTCTTGCTCTCTGATCCTTTTGACCCCCACCCACCTACGTGACTCTTGTCATTCGCCCTGTTTCCTGTATACCATATAAGCCTGCTTTTCACTTTGTGCTCTCTCTTGGACTCTCTCTTGGACTGGAACTTAGATGAACTAGAACTTAGATACATGCAGTCCGCAGTCCCCCAGGCCCAGAGCACTTGGCCCGGGGTGGGGGGGGTGGGGGTGGGGTGGGGTTGGGATGCAGTGCCTATCCAGAAGAGGTGGCTGCTTTAGACCCAGCGTGTTTCAGGTAGCCTCGGATGTACTTCAACTGTTGAACTGCCAGATTTATCTTCTCTCTTTTGCAATGACTGTAAAAGTCTGATGACATTTCTAAGAAATACATAAAGATCCCGTACTTCCATGTGTCATCTCTGCCATCATTTCTTCACCTATGCCTCGTCGACCTGACTAGGACCCCGTTTCTCCCGCGGGTAGAGGGAGGCCCAGATCGGCCAGCCCGTAGCAAGTCTTCCTTCCTTCCATCTCCAAAGCCAGCATGGCTCACACTTGCAATTTCACCAACTGTTTATCTTTCCTGTGGTCAGCCTGAGACAGTCCTCCACCCAGAGAGTCCAGGAGGTGTCTCCTTTCAGAATCTACAATGCACATACGTATGTAGAATCTCCCGGCCTCTGAGCAGAACACCATCACTGGTCCTAAAGATTAGCACATGGGCATCCAAGGGCCAGTATTCTTTCTACCTCACTGGACAGAAAAAGCAGATGGATATAGAATCCCAAGAAGTGGGAACTTTAAAAGATGGGTGTATCTGTTACATTTCTCATTGCTTGGATGAAATATCTGGCCAAAGCTACTTGATGAGGTAGTTGATTTTGACTCATTACTCCAGGTAGCAAAGTCACAGTGGCAGGGGTCTGAGGCAGCTGGTCACATTGTGCCCACAATCAGGAAGCAGAGAGATAAGGGCTGACATTGAGCGTATTTCAGCTCATGGAATAGTGCTGTCTACATCCAGGGTTGTCACACCCACATCCAGGGTTGTCACACCCACATC
>JADRCD010210677.1:10065-20859 GCA_019843815.1 Montemys delectorum
TGTCACACCCACATCCAGGGTTGTCACACCCACATCCAGGGTTGTCATACCTCAACTCAACCTAGAAACTCCCCCACAGGTGTGCCCAGAGGCTCGTCTCCTAGGTGATTGTAGATCAGTGGTTCTCAACCTGTGGGTCACGACCCCTTTGGGGCTTGAATGATGGTTTCACAGGGGTCACCTAAGACCATCAGAAAACACAGATGTTTGCATTATGATCTGTAACAGTAGCCAAATTACTGTTATAAAGCAGCAATGACAGTAATTTTATCACTAGGGTCACAACATGAGGAACTGTATTAAAGGGTCACAGTGTTAGGAAGGTTGAGTACCACTGCTCTAGATTATGTCACACTGCAATCAATATTAATCATCACAGTGGGCCAAGAAGGAGACGCTGGTACAGATGACATAGTGACAAGAAGCAGAGAAGCCAGAAAGGGTCACTCTGGAGTAGTCACCTTAGAGCAATGTCATACAGTAGCTTATGTGTTTCATCTTATAGAGTTTAAAATTTTAAATATGTACATATGTTAATACATCATACTACTGATACATATTCAGAATTCCAATGGGCTTTGCCTTAAGTTCTGAAAAGGATGATTCTGAGATTTCACATTAGAGATGATGGCTGTCTTGGAGATGCCTCTACAGATTGAAGCTGATGGTACTTCAACTTGTGTATCCATTAGAATACAACAATTTCTTAGATATAACATATCTCACAATCCTACAGGACAAGCAATTGTAGAGAGACCTAACAGGACTTTAGAAGAAATGTTCATAAAATGTATAGGATATCCCATAGATAGATCAAATAATGCTTTGTTGACTTTAAATTTTTTAAATGCTAAAAGCAAAAGAGAACAGCTACTGAGAGACACTAGATTGTGAAAAACACTGCAGAAATAAGCCAGCCTGTATATTATAAGGATGTATATTATATTATATATTATACTATATACTGTATATTATATATTATATGGATGCCTTAACATCCGAATAGAAGATGGAAACTGTGTTATGTAGTGGAAGAGGTTTTGTCTTTGTTTCAACAAAAGAAAAGCTATGGATTCCATAGAAATTAATAAAGATTATATTTGCCAGGCAGTGGTGGTGCACGCCTTTAATCCCAGCACTTGGGAGGCAGAGGCAGGCGGATTTCTGAGTTCCAGACCAGCCTGGTCTACAGAGTGAGTTCCAGGACAGCCAGGGCTATACAGAGAAACCCTGTCTCAAAAAACCAAAATAAAAATAAAAATAAAAATAAAAATAAAAAAAGATTATATTTGACCAGGGGAAACCTCTTAAAAATCTAGGCTGTACTCACAAAGGAAGAAACCAAAGAGGAGGATGAGGAAGAGGAGGAAGAGGAGGGGGAGGAGGAAGAGGAGGAGGAGGAGGAGGAGGAGGAGGAGGAGGAGGAGGAGGAGGAAGAAGAAACATGTAACCTGAACACTGATCCCTCTGATAGGGTTAAAAATTAAACGATTATAGTCTCACCAATTAAGCTTAAGTTGTTTAGGATTTAAGAAAATGTTAAAAAGTTTAAAAAGATATTTTTAGGTTGGTAATGCAAGTTATGATAGAAAATGATTTACATACTCTGGACTCACCAAGTAGGATAGATAGTGGAGTGCTTTCTCCAAGGCTGTCAAATCAAATGGACTGTGCATTGTAAATATAACTCTCACCTGGTAGTCCTCATAATTGTTCTTATTGTATACAGTTTATTGACATACGAGAAAGAGTCTTTTATTGGACTAAAGTGGAGACATGCAGGGATAATCTCTGTGTACTGAATGGAAGAATTACCTGTCAATAAAAATCTGATGGCCAATAAGCTGAGGCAGGATTAGAAGGTGGGACATCCAGCAGAGAGGGAGGGCTCTGGGAAACAGTCAGGCAGGAAGATTTGTCACCTGGACTTGAAGGAAGTCAGACATATGAAACTGAGGAGAGGTAGCCATCCATGTGGCAGGCATAGAATGGTATAAATGAACCTATATAATTGAGTTCTGAGTTGGTAGGGGAACAAACCTAGTTTATGGCCTTGGCACTTATTAATAAATGATAAATGACTATTCAGGAACTGGGGTATGGGTGGAAATGCCTGAGGTTACAGGGTCACCTGGATTTTGCAATAAAAAGGGGATCTGGAAGGGTGGCTCAGTCAGTAAGAGTGCTCATTGTGAAAGGAAGAGGTTCTGAGTCTGCCTCCTTAGCATACATTTAAAAGTCAGGCTGTGTGCACATATATCCCCAGTGGTGAGGACTGGAGACAGGCAGATCCTAGGAGCTAGCTGGCTGGCAAGCCTAGGCAAAGCCGCAAACTTGAGATTCCGGGAGACATATCTCAACAAAACAAGGTGACAAACGTTAGAGAAAGACATAGCATATGTACACACTGGCAGAGGCGCACACTATACACACACACACACACACACACACACACACACACGCACACGCACACGCACACACGCACACACACAAACACATACATACACACACACGCACACAATTTGAGGGCTAGGAAATAGCTTACTGTGTGTTGCCGAGGGGTGAGACAAGCGGATCCCTGGAGCTCATTGGCCAGCCCATTAGTCAAATTGGTGAGATCTTATCTCAAAAATAAATAAGTAAATAGATAAATAAGGTAAGCAGAGACTGAGGACACCTGGCATGGATGTCTGGATGTTCACAAACACGTAAACACATGCATGGGCACACATGTAGGCACACACACATAAGCACATGCAAGTAGCACCTGGAAGGTTATAGAGGATTCGCAACCACATTCACACACATGTGAATACATGTTCAGGAATTTGTAATAGGCTTCTGTGCTTCTGTCCCTGGTGATGTCATTACTAGTGGAAGCTGGATCTCCTCCCATCACAAAACCTTTCCGGCCTCCCAGGAGGCCTGGGTAGCCCACAACCACAGCCCCTATGGCCCACAGACGACCCATCTCTCAGAGAGCCAGCACCAGCAGGGTGAGCCAAGGGGACATTTCAACACTGTTGCCCCAGCAGGACACCAGGAGACATAGCCCAGGAGGCATGATCACCCTCCTGTTAGAGAAACCAAGCTTCGTGTGCACCAGAAGCAGACAGCCAAGCCTTCCCTCGCAGTCTGCTGAGACTGGTTCCCCCTGGTAACCGGAAGCAGTCAGTGCCAGCAGAAAATCCAGTCTCCAGCCTTGCATTGCCTGGAATTTGTTTTAAGTATTTAAAACACATTAGGCTTGACACCAGAGTGGCTAATAAGTTAATGTCCCAGGTATTGTGGAGGAGGAAAGTATGAAATTATTGGCTTAAAATGATCCCAGTGAGACCATTTCTTCTAACAAGATCATAAAATGCATTTTCTCTGTGAGCCATATATACTGGCTTGACTGTATAATAAAATGCAGATACAAGCTTAATGGAAAGATGGAGCCTGTTAGAGTGTAGATTAAGGTGCAATTCCTGCCTGATATTGCCATTTCTGGGCAGTGTCTGTTGGCTGATACCCCTTCCACCAAAGGGCCCAGAGATAAGTGTACCAATTTTGCTTATCACAGGGAGCTAACTGATAACGCCTTCGACCAAAAAGGAGAGATACAGGGAGTGTGAAGTCAAGTTTTGATTCCACAGATAGAATAGGAAAGACTCTGTTACTACCTCAGAGTCCTATGGTTTGAAAGGGGATCTCACACCAAGATATGGTGGCAATATATTAGCTTGGCTTTTGTTTTATAAACACAAGCCTTAGGTAGTCCAGGCTGGCCTTGAATTTTCTTTATAGCTGAGGATGCCCTTGAACTCCTGATCTCCCTACCTCCACCTCAGGGGTGCTAAGATTACACACGTATACCACAATACTCAGGTCACGTGGTGCTGGGAATGGGCCCCGGGGTTCACATATGCTCTCTACTCTCTGACACAGCCACATGCCTGGTCCCATTTTATTTAAATATGAGAAATAAATATTGAAATTCCTTTGGGTTGGATGTTGGCTGCAGGTGTTGGGATTCAGAACAGACAGGCCGGTGACCTCAGTCACCGTCCAGCTTAGCTTTGATTACGTGACAGGAATTAAGGAGACTTTTCTCAGGAGCCTCAACTGCGGAACTGCCTGAAACAGGCTGGCCTATGGACATGCCTGTGAGGGGTTGACTGGGTTATATGCTATAGACACTGCATTTAGATGTCTTGAAATCTCTTTAGCACATATGACTCAGGAGATGTCGCCTGTCGTGTCAGACACTCATGTATGTATTGTGTCTTTCATTTTTTTCAAACCTTCTATTTAAAGGTGGTTCTTAAATGCTTGAACTTCCCTTTTAGACCACCACCTACCGGAGGCAGTGGGAAAGAAAGGATACAGGGGAAGTGGGCCTGTTTTTAGAAAGGTTCTTTGGGACAGCTCCTGTCTGTGTTGTCTGGAAACTGGCAGTTCAGTTCACAGGTCAGCAGTGGAAGCTCAATCCACTCGCAAACACTTCGAGGATACACCGGCCTTCCAGTTTGGTAGAGAAGGGATGGCAAACAGGAGTCAGCAGCAGTGACACGACCTAGCAGAGACAGCCAGGCCTCAGCCACAGCTCGAGTCAGCAGGAAGGACCAAGGCCAACAGGAACACCAGGAAAAGTTCTCAGCTCGGCCTCTCTCAGTGAAGCGAAGATTAGTGAAGACTTGAGACCCACAAGCCTTGTACAGCAAGCTCTATAAGCAAACAAGCTCAGCCCCCATCACTATCTGTCAAGTCCTATTTATACCCTCCAAACATTACATGTCCTCCACCAGTCTTGTCTCAAAACATGTGTTTTTCTCAGCTGACATCACTCTGCCAATCAGCCCACATCCACACAAGCAACAAGAAGTCAAGATACACTACCAAAAGTTTTTTTTGGTACATTTCTCTCTATAGAGTCCCAACAAAAAGAACTTAGCTATGCAATATAAGACAGGCCAATACATTTATGTGGTTAGCAAAGAATTCTTTATCACCTGTCTTCTCACATGTTTGTTTTAGTAGAACATCCTTTCTCCTGTGTCTGCCTCAATGAAACATTCCTTCATGTGTCTGTCTTAGTAAAACACCATCCCACACAACTGACTTTCCAGAGAACTCTTAAGTTCTCACTTCAGTATATGGTCTATCTCCAGCTCAGGCTCACTATGAAGCTGCCTGCCGGCTGCCCCCAGGGGCTCCATGTCTGCCTTTTCCCTCAGAGGCTGTCTAGTCACTCTCTAAATCAATTCCGAGGAAGACACAAGTTCCAGAATATGCTGGTCCTTGTGCGGGGCAGGGAGCAGGACACCTCCCAGCATCCTTGCCACTTATTTGGAAAGGAGAATCAGGTTTCAGTTATGAACTTGAACAGTTTCTCATTTGATCCAAATGAAGACCACATGGGCATTAATGTCACAGACAGTCCGTTCATGGGAGATGTCCAGCAACAACTGGATACAGAAGAGCTCCGCCATTTAGAAAGGACCTTAAACGCATAAACTAGCATTTTCACTTTCTTTTTTTTTTTTTTTTTTTCCTGACACAGGGTTTCTCTGTGTAGCCCTGGCTGTCCTGGAACTCACTCTGTAGACCAGGCTGGCCTTGAACTCAGAAATCCACCTGCCTTTGCCTCCCAAGTGCTGGGATTCAAGGTGTGCACCACTACTGCCCGGCACAAACTAGCATTTTCATACCTTGCTTACTTATCTGAAAACCAGGGCAATGCCTCTCCACTCCCACAGGAGCCCAGGAGATCCATGTTCTCACAATAGTTGACAGTGGCCATTGATGCCAGACTGGCTCCCTTCATTTACATCAGCAACATCAGAACAGAGGCAACAGTCGAGGGACATTAACCTCCATTTCACACATTGTTACACAGGAGTCTTCTAGGGAGTGTAGATTGAGCTGAATTTCTAAAGCAATTTAATAAGGGCTCACCAGGGTTGAGGCGTGACAGGCTGCAGAGGGCTGAGCTTGAACCAGAGGACACTAACAGATTGTGCTGGATGCAGATAATGCCTGATCCACGGCTGTTCGGTTAGGAATCATCCATGACCTAAGTCACTCATCTGGCTTAGAAGACCCAGCAAACACAGGTGATCAGCTGCTGGAGCATTAGTCAACACAGCAGCAGCAGCTGGAGGAGGGCTGTGCGATGCAGACCTGGCAGGTCCATACTTGCCAGCCACATGGCAGATGGTACCAGCAGGATACAGAGGAAGAACGGCGTCTTTGAGATGAGACAAGTAGAGAGTAGAGAGCCAAGCAAACACAGGCCCATTGGGCAGCCGTGTTCCCCAGCTTCAGACCCGCGTTTTTACCTGCGCAAGGAAACTAAGGATGCCCCAATGGGAACAATATCAGTCTGAGCAATCAGCTCGCGTGGACACACAAGCACATAGACTAGATCAGATCAGAGGGAAATTCGTAGCAGACCCTGGTGATAACATCTGATGCCACAGGTTCCCCGTGAACTCTCATGACCTCAATATGCCACCAAGCTTTTCTGGCCTCTGGTCTCTTGTCTGGGATATTTAAGTCACATGATCAGAGGTGCCAGTGGGTCAGACACCAGTGTTGTGGGGGGGGGGGAATGTAATGGGGACCATTCTTCCAGCTTATTTCCTAAAAGCCACCACCACCACCACCACCACCACCACCACCACCACCACCACTACCACCACCACCACCACCACCACCACCTTTTTTCTAATTCTCTACTGACAATGATAGTTACAGGCCCTGGAACCCAGGGATTCACAGTAACCTTGGACATGAAGCTGGGCTTCCACAGCTACCACACGCCCATGCTGGACACCTCTGCTAACAGCAATCCCCTGTCTCATTCAGGTCCCCAAGCAAGTCAGGAGCCAATCCAGCAGCTCTGTCCTCCTCACTAACTGCTCCTTACATAGAACAGAACCTGAGGACACACACAACAAACTTGACCTTAACCAAAAGGCCAAGAAACAGAGAGACCCGGAGAGGCAGCAGCAGCCCTCTACTAAAGGGAGTGAATACAAAAGAGAAGTCATGGATCTGCTTCCAAAACAACGTGTGTTGGAGTCGGGAGAAAACCCAGGGCCATCCTCTACTCACTTCCTTCTTCCCTTGGCATCTCTGCCTTCTGGAGACTTTCTCCTTGGCTTGGCTTCCTTGAGTCTCCCTGGGCTTCCTGGCCCAGATGAGCTACAGAACAGTCTCTAGCCCCATCTGCCCACTTGCTCTGAGCTCTTTCCCGTGGAGCCTCTGACAAGCTCGTGACGTGCACATTTTCAGAGGAGGCTTGTCTATGCTCTGTGGGGGAGGGGGGGTAAGAGCCTGTGAAGAGCAGCTCTCCAGCAAGCAGAGACCACGACACCAATGGTTTCAGTCATTCCAACAATCTGGGGTTGAAAGTGCATTCTTTGGATTGTAAGGCTTTGTATTGTGGCAGAGACTCCTTGGGACAGGATTTCCATATTTTGTCTGAAGCCGGAGTGGGAGCCAGGGATGGAGCAGAGGAAGTGTCACAAGGACAGTGGCACTCCCGTGGGCCAATCTCCAGGGAGTTGAGGCACAGCCTCTGTGTGGAAGACACCCAGAGAGAACAACACTCCCTGCCAATGTCATTGTCCCTCACAAAGGACTTACTGGACCCAGAAGCCTCTTAAGCCGCTGTGGGGATCTCTTCTGTCTCCCCAGCACTAGGAAAGCTGAGATGTGAACACTGCAGAGTTCGAGGTCAGCTTGGGTTACAGAATGACATACTGCCTCAGAACAGAGTAATGTTAGATAGACTAAACACACGGAGCCTCTACAGGATGCCAACAGCATCTTAGGAACTTGGCTTAGAACATTCGTTACGTATCCAGGGCTGGTGAGATGGCTCAGCGGATAAGAGCACTGACTGCTCTTCTGAAGGTCCTGAGTTCAAATCCCAGCCACCACATGGTGGCTCACAACCATCTGTACAGCTTCAGTGTACTCATATACATAAAATGAATAAATAAATTAAATAAAATTATCTGTGTCCATTCCTTTTCTGTTTGCTGTGACACAATGCCTAACAGTCTTGGCCTGTCTGCCCTGTGATCGAGACACAGAGAAAGGCTGAGAGCGGGGGAGGTTGTGAGCAGAGGTAGGGAAGTCAGCTTCATGAAGAAATAGTCTCTGCCATAGAAGAGTGACCTGGGTCCCCTAGCCCCCAAGGCATCAGACATGATACCAGAACAGATCTATATTCAGGATATGAGAATGTTCCAGACACTTCAGCTAATATGCATGAGGATGCTGCAGCAGCCTGTCATACAAATGTCTGTCTGAAGAAGAAAAAACAACAACAACAACAACAACAACAACAAAAAAAAAAACCCCAAAAAACAAAAAACAAAAGTAACAACCCCATAACAGTGCTCTCAATGGTCCTAACCTAGCTCTGTGCAGAGATGTATCATTCTTGGGCTCAGGGTTGGTTTTGTTAATATAAATTGGCTAAAAGTAGCAACCACGTAGAGCCCACTACAGTAAAGCTGGAAATTAACCCTGGGAAGAAGAAGGCCAAAGCTGGTATGTCTAAGGAAAGAAGGTTCCTTTGAGCTGATGAAAAATTAAGTCAGAAGGAGCCTCCATCCACCAATCATCTCCAAAGCCGTGGGTTGGCTGAAGAGGCACTTCAGTCCAGACACACTTTCACAGACCTAAATGAACTGAGGCTCTCCAGGACCTCAAGCAAGAATTCCAGGAAGCAGAGTCCTGAGAACCTGCATGAAGCCATGAAGACAATACCACACCCCCTCGGGAGAGTCTCAGCCCTCTGATGTAGCCTTGCCTAAAGGGGTCATGGCCGGAGTATGAGAACTGAGTTTGTGCTTGACCCCTCTCCTCCTCTATATCCAAAAATCCTTAGGAAGTTTGGTGAATGAATAAATCTCTGGCCAGCATCTAAGTCCCAAGGGCTCCCTCTCTTTTTGTTCTCTGAGCTTTCTTCCCCACCCTGTTAGAGGGCCCTTCCGGCCCAGCCCTTCCTTCACCACAGCCTCCTAATACTCAAGACTGGAAACCTAGCCAATAAAACTCTAGCTTACCCACATGCTGGGCCCTGGTTCAGGCGAGACAGGCTGGGGCCAATTGTCAAGAGGCTGTGTGACCCAAGCCAACTTGTAAGATCACCTTGTACCTTGTGGTCAACAAGTCACTATAGAGAAGGGACACAAAGTGAGGATGGGTCTCGGAGAGTAGCCTGCACCCGGGAGGCAAGCTGCAGCTCATATGTATGAACCTGCATCCTGTGTCCGTCCACCCTAGTCTTTACACTCAGCTTTTCCCAGGAGTAACGTATCAGTGTCCTAAGGTACCAGTATCGCTGTATAACCCTGCTTTCAACACAGGATGCACTGCAGACGGCCTGTTGGCATCTAAGGTACTAGTTTGCCTATTGTTAGATGTGCTTCCTGTTCCCTTATATATCCAAAGCAGGGTGTGAGGAAGATAGGACTGCCCCTTTCTCAGAAAGGAGCTGACAGGCCGGGCGGTGGTGGCGCACGCCTTTAATCCTAGCACTTGGGAGGCAGAGGCAGGTGGATTTCTGAGTTCGAGGCCAGCCTAGTCTACAGAGTGAGGTCCAGGACAGCCAGGGCTACACAGAGAGACCCTGTCTCGAAAAACCAAAAAAAAAAAAAAAAAAAAAAAAAAGGAGCTGACAGTAACAATTTTTAGGGGAAGAATAATCCTGAACATGCAAAGGATAGGTCTCCATGGGATCACGCAGTCCCACACTGAGTGTCGGCATCCACTGAGGGTCAGCATCCTCTGAGGAGGGTCCCAGCACTTGGAAGGCAGAAGCAGGCAGATCTCTGTGAGTTTTAGGCTAGCCTGATCTACATGGTGAGTTCTACAGCAGCCAAAACCATAGAGAGAGACCCTGTCTCAAACAAACATAAATTTATACTCTCACAAGCCCAAAGTCAGGGTGCTGATAGAGGGGTCCCTCAGAGAGGTTCAGGGGAGCCCACCCCAAGCCTCCCAGCAGCCTTCAAGGCTGCCAACATGTCAGTGCTCAGCCTGGAACAGGTCCCCTGCCCTCTGCCCCATCCTCCTCATGTGTCAATCCTCCGTCTCAGACACCCTCTCTCTCCTCTTAAAGAACGCCCACTTTTAGGTTTAGACCAGCCAATGACCAGGCTAGTCTCATCTCAAGATTCCGAAGACTGTCAGTTCACACTCACAAGGACCTGATGGGCACCTGGGTATCTGCTGGCAAACACAACTTCCTGCGGTTGCAGGCTTCAAAGTCACTTTGTATGGGTGACCTCCAGGTGGAAAGAACCTCTAAGATTATCTTGCCCCACTTCCTGCGAAGCACAGGAGCATTTTGGTGATGACGTCCCTTACATCGACCTTTCAATGACAGCTGCACAGTCTCTGTTGCATGAGGACATGAGACTCTAATGGCAGCCTCTCTGGCCTTCAGCTTCTCCAGTGACTTTAAGGACATTCCTGGTACACGGGTCACCATGGGGATGGGGGATACATCCATGCTCAAAGGTAGGGGTTTGTGGGGTTAGAGAGGTAAGTGACTCCTCAGTCAGACTGGGGCTCCTACCCTGGAGTGCTAGGGACTCCAGTTCTACAGGGGAACATGGAGAAGAGGCAGCACTGCAGGGCAAATCAGAGCCCTCTACAGCATCAGGATGAACAAGAACAACCTGGTCCCACACGGTCTGCACCTCCTTCACCTTGTCCCTAAGTCACAAAGTGCATTGACTGACCTAACTTGTAAAGATGTGTGCATTTGTGTGGTGTGTGTGTGTG
>JADRCD010210677.1:21838-31841 GCA_019843815.1 Montemys delectorum
TGAGGAGACCTCTCTACAGCAGACAGTCTGTCTGAGGAGACCTCTCTTTACAGCAGACAGTCTGAGGAGACCTCTCTACAGCAGACCCATTGCAGAGCTGGGAGACAGCTCAGCTGGTAAAACGTTCCCTTGTATGCTGGCTAGTTTTATGTCAACTAAGCTGGAATTATCTGAGAGGAGAGAACCTCAGTTGAGAAAAATATCTCCATAAGATCGGGTGGTAGGCAAGCTGTAGAGCTCTCTGTCTTAACTGGTGATTGATGGGGGAGGGCCCAGCACACTGTGGGTAGGGCCACCCTGGGCTAGTCATCCTGAATTCTATAAGAAAGCAGGCTGAGCAAGCCAGTAAGATGAGCAAGATGGCTTCTGGACTCTATTCCTGTCCTGACTTCCTTCAGTAATGAACAGTGACGTGGAAGTGTAAGCCCGATTAACCCTTTCCTCCCCAAGTCATACTGTTTTACCACAGCCACAGCAACCCTGACTAAAATGCCATGCGAGAAGGAAGACATGAGTTTGCTGGCCAGAACCCAAATTTAAAAGAAAAAAGAAAAAAGTGAAGTGTGGTAGTGAACATTTGTAATCCTAACTCTGGGCAGACAGGGCAGAGACAGACCAACCCCAGGGACTGCTGTCCAGCCAGCCTAGCCTCCTTGGTGGGTTCCAGGTCAGCAAGAAATACTATCTTTTTAAAAAGATTTATTTATTATATGTAAGTACACTGTAGCTGTTTTCAGATATGCCAGAAGAGGGCATCGGATCTCATTATAGATGGTTGTGAGCCACCATGTGATTGCTGGGATTTGAACTCAGGATCTTCAGAAAAGAAATCAGTGCTCTTAACCACTGAGCCATCTCTTCAGCCCCAAGAAATGCTATCTTAAACAAACAAACAAACAAACAAACAAACAAAGGTAAACGGCTCCTGAGGAAGAGTGCTTAGCTCCGTTTCTGATTTTAAGGGGGGAATGGAAACACCCCACTCAAGCTAGCCCTAGAGATAAACAGGCAGCCAGAGATGCAGATGTCCCTCAGTCCACCACGGATGACGGCCAGTTAAGCAGTGCAGCAGGCTGTCCCATGACCACTTCCTTGCCCTAGCCCAGTTCAGTGTATCCTCAGAGCACCGAGGCTCCTAAGAGGCACTCACACCACAAATGGCTGAACACTTCTTGCAAAAAAACAAAAACAGCTTCCAGATGCTGCAAAAAGGCCTAAGGTTGTCACAGAAAAGAGCAAAAGAGAAAGGATTTAGTCATGGCATGTGGACGTGGGGAAAGTAGATCAGCCATACTCCATGGAGCTTGCGTGCAGCACTGTCTGAGCCAGTTAGTCCTGTGGGGTGAAATAAACAGCTGCTCCCATCACCCAGGCAGGAGGAGGAGGAGGACGACGACGAGAGATGAAAGGGATCCCTACTCATGGAGAAAGGAGGCGGTGACAAGGGCACTGTCAGTTGGCGATTAATCCAAGGCCTCCTGAAATGCCAGCAGTGGCCCTTCCTATCATCAGCACCTTGTCACTCGGCTAGCTTTCAAGATTCTCCTCCATTTTCACTGTGTCTCTGAAGTCTGGCAGAACACCCACTCACTCTTTATGCTCTCTCTCTTGCACACCTTGTGTGGCCTTAGCCCACCCTGCGCTTCACAAGCTGATGGTGTGAGACCTTGGGCCCACATTCATCGGTGATGCCCCAAGGCAGGCGCTGCCCTCACCTCTACGTCACTCACAGAATCTGGGGTGCTGAACACTGGGCACTTTCCAACTTTTCTACAGACTTTCAGCTCAGTCCCAGCAGCAGAATCTCGGGCACAGGTGTGAACAGCCCAGTGCCTCACTTTTCCTGATACTTCGCATCTCACATCAAAGCTGTGGGGAACTTGGTAGCAGCAGTTAGGAGACCATAGCCCTGAGTCCAGGCCCAGCTTGGCCATGAAGAACATTTTTTTTTTCTCCTCCAAGCCATATAGAAGCTTCTGAAAAACTCATATTCCTGCTTGGCAAAACTGAGGAAATCTAGCCTATTGTGATTTGAATGAGAACTGTCCCCATGGGCTCATGCATTTGAACACCAGTCCCAGTTGGCGGTGGTGCTGATTACGAAGGCTCTGGACTGTTTAGGATGTGGTACACACACACACACATGCTCAACCCACTTCCACTTCACACTCTAGGGCCAGGAGGTGTATGACTTTGATCCTCCCTCCGTGTCCGCAACCCTCACACACGCTGCCTCCATGGAGCTGCTGGCTGAATGGATGGTTCATTGAGAGCTCTCCGTGTTTCATGTTTAATGGGAGAAATCAATTCCAGGGGTTTCAGTGTTATCAGGAATCATCTCGGGGGAAGGCAGAAATTGATTCAAAAGAACCAGCATCGGATCATACCCGCCTGCTTCCTCTTCCTGGGGTTGGCACTCCACCCCCACCCGAGAACAGGTGCCACACCCTACTTGAATAAACCCACCATCCACAGCCAACATTCTGCTCTCTGTAAAGCAGTCAACCCCAGGAAGTGCCCTAGGAAAGGGGAGGGATCCTTCACCAGCAAAGTCATAGCCTGAGAATGAACATAGCCCCATGGTTCAGAGGAGTCACTTGGCTGAGGCTGAGCCTGGAGTCAGAAAGAGCAACTGCTGTGTTTTGGAGATGGCTCAAATGTGTCCCCCGAGGCTTTCCATTGAGATTTAATCCCCATTGTGAAGCAGGAGAGAGTGGAAATTTAATCTGACTACAGTGTTCATAGTTGAGCCCCTGGGAGGTGAGGAGTATTGGATATCGGTCATTAGGGTAAAGCCCATGATGGAATCCTGGTGGCTTTATAAGACAGAGGGGAAAAACTGTATACAGTTTTTCTCTTCCTGATACTCTGAGTCACCATGGGAGTCTGTCAGGAGAGAGGTCATCCCAGTGACCTTCAACTTTGTATCTGGAGAACTGTAGCCCAAATAAACTTTCTTTATAACTTTGTCTGTGGTATTGTATTTTTCCAACAGAAATATAGAAGGTCACAGGCTACAGTCCCTTTTCCAATATGGAATGCTCATGGCTAAAGCATATAATAGCTCACTTTGAACTCCAGAAGGCTCTAAAATTGCTGTAAGACAGACAGTAGCCAACAGCTTCCCCTCTGCATATCCTACTCCCCTAGGCCACTTTGATGTCTATAATTGATGTAAATGATCAGCAAAGTCCATTATGTTTATTCCTTAAGTGGGAATTTGCAAATAAGCCCTTGGTTATGTGCATAGGTGTGTGTTGCATGTATGTTTACATTCATGTGTGTGCACATATGTGTGCAAGTGCATGTATGTATGGTATGTGTGCATGTGGAGGCCAGAAATGGACATCAGGTGTCTTCCTCAATCGATTTCTACATTACTCTGAGGCCAGGATTTCTCAGTGAACCCTGGGACTCACTGCTTTGGCCAAACGAGCTGACCAGCAAGCTCTAAGCCTCCACCTGCCTCTACTTCCAACACTGAGGGTGTTTGGCTATGCATTGCCACACTCAGCTTTTTATATGGGTACTGGAAGCTCCAACTTGGGCCTTTGTACTCTTATAGCAAGCACTTTACAGACTGAGCCAGCTCCCCAAGCCCCAGAGTCCTTGTTTTAAGTAAGAAACGAGAAGACATTTATAGTAGAATACAGAATAATTAATCTAACTGGTCAGGGAATGAACCCTCGTTTCTCATAGACGTGATGGTAGGCTTTGCGCTGTAGAAGAGCGTGAGAGATATTCCAGAGTGAAGACTACCCAGCCACCTTCAGTTCACAGGACTTGGAGATTCCATCAGACAGGAAAGGGTCCATGCACATGGTTCAGACTGATCTGTGGATAAAGTGATCCTGCCCAGCACTCCATATTTATCCTTCCCTCTTCAAATAGAAGGCAACAGGTCAGCTCTCAATAGCATCTTGGCACCAGGGAATCCCCAGGTGCCATGTGGAAAAGACAGGGCACAGAGAGAGATGGGAGCCAGTGCCCAGGAAGAGCCAATGCTTTGAGATGTGGTTCGTCCATCTGTCTCAGAGAGTTGCCTCAAGAAGAGGCCAGCTGTCTGATCTTGGAGACACCTGAAATACAATTATATCAGAAAGAAGCCAGGTCTAAACTGTGCTTCTTTCTTCCAAATCACATCCAGCATCTCCCGTTCTGTTGGCTTTTGGAGTTGAGCACATAAAATAAAACGTCTACATAGAACTCAGCCAAGGAGAACAAATTCTATAAGAAGCTTCCAGGTGTCAGGAGATCCAGCCACATACAGGCTAGTCCAGCTGTGCTATATAAGGCTTGAGGAGAGAGAGAAAGAAAAGGCCACTGCACTTCTCTACAGGTCTCCTCCTGTTTCCTTTAGTTTTGTTTTGCTGGCTCTAATGTAGCCCAAGCTGGCCCAGAACTCTGTAGTTAAGGATGACCTTGAATTCCCCATCCTCCTGCCTCTGCTACCAGAATGCTGGTATTATAGCTGTGCCATACTGAAAATCAAGCCCAGGCCTTCCTGCATGCAGGCCAGCACTCTACCAGCTAGACAACATCCCTAACCCTAACTTTCCTTTCCCTTCTGTTGGGGTTTTTTTTTTTTTGTTTAAACTCCAAACTCAGACACTTTCTTCATGGAAATGATTCCCTTAACAATGGTCTCACCTGGGACTGTAAACCCATGGGAACTACCAAGAATTCTGACAGTGAACCAGGAACTGATGAGAAAGAACTCTGGCAACACCGCTTAGCCTGTGGAACCACCCACTGCCACAGCGGATCACCATGCTGAATGTGTCCTGTAAAGTCTTGTGCATTGGAACCTCAATCCTCCTGCAGCATGGCGGATGTGGGGTTGTGGAAGTGATTGAGGAACAACACTTGAGGTTGGTCTCTGGACTCCACATGCATGCATGCACACACACACACACATGCAGACATACACATGCATGCACATGCATATGTGCACATATGCAAGTGCACAATGCAAGCACACACATATATATGTACACATGTGTACATGCATATGCATACGCACATGCATGCATACATGCCTGCACACACATGCATATACATTCATGCACACACATATGCAAGTATACACATGCATGCACATACCTATATGCAAGTACACACATGCATGCACATGTGCATGCACGTACACTTATGTATGCATGCACATATGTAAATACGCATTCATGCACACATCCGTGCACACAGATATGCATACACACATACATGCACATACACATATACAGCACATACATACGTGCGCACACAACCTCAGGTTACCTACCTACAATGACATGAAAAGGCAGCTCAGAAAAGAGGGCTTGGGATGAAGTCTGCATCCATCTCTAAGATATCTGTGTCCCCACTGGGCTGCTTCACACAGGCAACACAAGACTCGAGTGTCCCCACAGGTCTGGACAGATGCTAACTACCACAGGAACACCGGAGGAACACTCCCTCTCCTCCCCTCTTTTCATCACTTTATTATCTTGGTATCCCATAATGCTAAAAGTACAAACTATGATTCAGCTTTTCAAACTTCTGTGGTCCTGTCATAACAACAGAGGGCTGGACGCTGTGGGGCAAGATGGATATCAAATTAATCCTCCCCCATGGGCACACAAGCTCATCAGATGTTTGCCTTTGGCCCCTCTGAAGCTTTGCATCAGAGAGCCCAGCTGTCGGCTGTTCATATTTCAGTAGGAGAAGCTTGGAGGCAACACTTCTTTCTTAATGCAGAGGTGAGTTTTATTAAAAATGTCTGTTACAGCCAGCCTGTATCAAACCAGTCTGCTAACCAGGCCTGGATGCAGCTTCTTTATCACAGACACTCGTGGTGGACTTCAAATGCTCACTCCAGACCACCCACCTAGCCCTGGAAAGGTCAGGAAATCCTTGAGGAGAAGAGAGGCCAAGGACAGAGGGTGCCCCGCACCATTCACACATTCCCGGCTAAAGAAACACCTTCCCTGACCTGGATGGAGTCCTTACACAGAGACACAACCTGGAATCATATTGCCAGGTTTGTTCACAGAAAAATAACATGCCCACATCAAAACCAAGCATGGCGGGAGTCCCAACACTGAGGAGGCAGACGGGAGGATCCCTGGGGATTTCTTACTTGGCCAGCCTGGCTGAACTGGGAAACTCTATATTCAGTTAAAAACCCTGTCGCCAAAAATTAAGTGAGGGCTGGCCTAGCCATTAATCTCAACACTTGAGAGGCAGAGGCAGGAAGATCTCTGTGAGTTCAAGGCTAGCCTGTTCTATACATAGAAAGTGCCAGATCAGCCAGGGCAACACAGTAAGACACTCTCTCCCTCCCTCTCCTCTCACCCATGCCTCGCTCTCCTCCTCTCCCCCTCTCTCCTCTCTCCCCTTCTCTGTCTCTCTCTGTGTCTCTCCCCCCTCCTATGTTGCCCCCCTCTCTGTCTCTCTCTGTGTCTCTTTCCCTCTCCCCCCGCCTCACCCAACCTCTTTTCCTCTCTCCTCTTTCTCCTCTCTCCCCTTCTCTGTCTCTCTCTGTGTCTCTCCCTCTCCCTCTCCCCCTCTCCCCTATGTCGCCCCTTCTCTCTGTCTCTGTGTCTCTCTCCCTCTTCTTCCCTCTCTTTCTCTTTCCCCCTTTCTCCCCTCCCTCTGTCTCTCTCCCTCTCCCCTTTCCCCTTCTCCCCCCTCCCCATCTCACTCTCCTTCTTTCCCTCTCTCCTCTCTCTCCTCTCTCCCCTCCTCTGTCTCTCTATGTCTCTCCCCTCTCTTTCTCTCTCCCCCTCTCTCCTATGTCTCTCCCCTCTCTGTCTCTCTATGTGTCTCTCCCCCTCTCTCCCTCTCCCCCTCTCTCTCCCTCTGTCTCTCCCTCTTCCCTCCCTCCTCTGAAGATGAAACAATGTCAGGAGGCCCTGAAAACCAAACGCTCTAAGGTGGCAGGAAGCAGGATACAAAGCATGAAAAGAAAAATCTTCCTTTAGTGGATGGGCAGATCAGGAGCTTAAGGTCACCCTTGGCTGTGTAGTGAGTTCGAGGCCAGCCTGGGCTACATGAAACCTCGCCCCAACATAATAACAGTCTGACATATTCATTAATATCAAGTTTTTGAAACAGAAAATGTTAATCTTCTGTCATATAGTATAGGAGAAATATCATAGAAACAACATGCTACTATTAAATGAAGCACAATGATGTTATAATTATTTTTTTTCAAATTTAATTGGCTAGTATAATGAAAATCTCCCCATAGGAAACTCAGATTCAGCATGGCATAGGATTGTCGGCCGTAGACGTTATGAGGTCTCATGCCCTGATTTCAGGACTGGTCTCTGCCTCCCCCTCCCCCAGGTTATTTACTTAGTGTAAAGTCAATTTGTGATATATCTTTCTAATGTTTAATAAAGGACAACTGCTAGCTTAAAATAGAAATAAAAGGAGAGAAGGAAGGAAGAAAGGATGGATGAATGGATGATGGAAGAGGGACAGAAGGAGAGAAGGAGAGAGGGAGGGAAGGAGAAAACCCTTCCTTTCCCAGCCTTTTCAGATGGCCCTGAGATGAAACAAGAGATCATCTCCACCCAGCTGGCGGCCCTGACAACAGAGTGAGCCAATCATCCTGAGGTTTAAAGCTCTCTGTACAGCCATAAAAGGTGGCCACTAAAAGCCACTGTGCCACCACCAGTACCCAGCCCCTCACAGCAGCTACCCAGGGTCTTCTCCCTCCCCAGTGTGTCCCCTGGAACCCTCAGCTGTTTCCCTGCAGATTTCCATAAGACCCTGTGTTGGGTTCACTACCCAGCTGGATGCATGGGATGCCCCTGCCAGGGCTTTCTGGGACTCCCGTCTCTGAGGTCCATTCTGTGCAGCCTTTAAAAGGCACAGATGTCAACCAGTCGCTAACTACTGGAATGTTCCCTTAACTTCTGAGTCCTTGCTGACTCCACAGAAGATCAAAGGACTTGCTTCCCCAGATCTCCTTAAATGGTCATTCCACACTGGAGTGCTCACCAGAACTTGACAGGAAAAAAAACACTTTGTGAGATAAGTGTTGGGGTTGGTGCCCCCTCCACAGCCTCATATGCAGGGAGTAGAGCCTACCTCACTGATTGTGTGTGTGTGTGTGTGTGTGTGTGTGTGTGTGTGTCAGTGTGGTGTGTATGTATGGTGTGTGTGGTGTATTGTGCATGGTGTATGTGTGTGTGTGGTGTATTGTGTGTGGTATGTGTGTATGATGTGCATGTGGTGTGTGTATAGATGTGTATGTATGTGGTGTGTGTGTGTGTGTGTATGGGTGGTGTAGTGTCTTTGTGGTGTGTGCTTTGTATGTGTGGTATGTGTGTGTGATGTGTGTATGTGTATATGGTGTGTGTATATGTGGTGTGTGTGTTATACTGTGTGTGGTGTGTGTGCATGTGGTGTGTATATGTGTGTGTGGTATGTGTGTTATATTATGTGTGGTGTGTGGGTATATGTGGTGTGTGCCTGTGTGTGGTGTGCGTATGAGTGGTGTATTGTGTGAGGTGTATATGTGTGGTATGTGTGTATGGTTGTGGTGTGTGTGTGTGCATGTGTGTGGTGTATATGTATGTATAGTGTGTGTGTGTGTATGTGTATGTGTGTGTGTGTATGTTGTGGTGTGTGTCTGTGGTGTGTGGTATGTGTGGTGTGTGCCTGTGTGTGGTGTGTGTGTGAGCAAATATCTATATAAAAAGCCAAAGGACAACCTTAGGAGTCATTCCTCAGACACCATCCAACTTCTTTCTGAGTCAGGGCATCTTGTTAGCCTGGAACTCAGCAACTTGACTATAAATCCCAAGAGATCCCAGTGCCTCAGCCTCCCCAGCACTGGGATCATAGTATGTGCTACCTCTGTCTGTCTGTCTGTCTGTCTGTCTGTGCCTTTCTCTCTCCCTCTCCCCTCCCTCTACCTTCCCTCCCCTTCCCTCTCTCCTTTCACACCGGTCTCCATGCTTGCACAGCAAGTACTGGGCCAACAGAGCACCTCCCAGCATCTGGCTATCTCTTTGCACATAGATCTGTCTCCTAAGGAAGAGGCAGAGGCTCCTGAGGTGAGCCACAGCAGGCCACCACACCAGCAATGGGAAATCACATGCAGGAGATTATCTTACAATGGGAAGGGAAGTAGTAAAAGAGAAAGCTCACGTCAAAGCCAATTTATTAAATAATTGCTTATCATGGGGCGCAGGGAACCTACCTCTGAAACCTGCACTTATCTCCGAGGCAGGCTGCCTCCCCAGCAGACATCTGTCAGAGGCAGAAGAGGGGGAGGGGAACGTTCCATAAGGATTTTCTTCTCCCATCACCCTAAGCATTGTCAAGACCCAGCTCCTGTCACGTGGGATGGTTTAAAATAAAACTTTTTGAAAGAACAGATGGAAAGAGGGACACACAGGCAAACAGTGTGCAAACAACAGCAGAGTTTCAAACAGTGGCGGGTAAAGGACCAGAAAATAGACTAGCAAACACTAGAGCTCCTCCAAGTCAGCACCGCAGCACAGCCCTTCTGGAATGAAGCCCTTCTCTGTGCACAGTCCCCTCATTCTGTGGAGTCGGCTAGGGACTGGAGGGGAGTCCTGAGCAAGACTGATGTGCAGCTGTGTCTCATACGGTTGAATCAGAGGAGTTGGGAGTCACAGGAGCTCCCAAGCAAATGAAGAAAAATCACTCTGCAGCAAGAACCCACAGCATGGACACTTAAGATCAAGGTGGTGTGTGTGTGTGTGTGTGTGTGTGTGTGTGTGTGTGTGTGCCTATGTGTCTGTGTGTGTATGTATGTCTTTCTGTGTATGTGTCTGTGTGTGGGGTGTGTGTGTCTGTGTGTATGTCTATGTGTTTCTCTGTGTCTGTCTTTCTGTGTATGTGTCTGTGTATATGTTTGTGTGTCATGTGTGTATGTCTATGTGTGTTTGTGTGTCATGTGTGTATTGTATATGTGTGTCTCTGTGTGTGTGGTATGTCTGTGTGTCTGTAAGTGGTGTGTGTCTGTGTATCTGTGTATGTA
>JADRCD010210677.1:31851-48497 GCA_019843815.1 Montemys delectorum
GGGTGTGTCTGTGTGTCTCTAGGTGTGTGTGTGGTGTGTCTGTGTGTGTAATGTGTCTTTGTGTGCCTATCTGTGTGTGTGTTTAACAATAATGAGAGTCAATGTTGAAGGAGGTAAAATACCTGTATAATTCAATGCACTGAGGGCTCAAGTACAAAACTAAACATGACAGCCTCTTTTCTGAGAGATGGGCACCAATCCTCCTACCAAGAGGGTCCAAATTTCCACATTGCAATACAATATTGACATCTACAAATATGTTGGGCCATGTACATAGCTATCCTGAGCTGCAAGTGGCCCATGGGCTAACAGACTAATAACATCTGCCAGACAAAGATGTCTTCATGCCTGCATCAATGGCAACTTCATGAGTCTCAGTGAGGGAAGGCTCAGTTGCTACTCACACAGTCACCTGTGCATGGTCTAAGACAACCAGGGGTCCCTGGTATCCTCTCAGGAATGCTTAGGGGCCAGAAAGCTATGGAACCTACGGTCTTCGGTTACCAGGGTGACAGGCAAAGGTATGTCACTGAATAGATGCCATTGGGTGACCTAAAACATTCTATAGCATTACTTGCCATCCCCATGACCCCAGATACCACACCACCACCACACACACACACAGACATACACCACACATACATACACACATACCACACCACACACACACACCATACCACACACACAGACACACACACACACTGACACACATGCACACATACACACATACATACACACCACACTTTATACACACATACTGAAACACACATGCACATACACTGAAATACACGTGCGCGCGCACGCACGCGCGCACGCGCACACACACACACACACACACACACACACACACACACACAAGCACACCATCATAACTAAAATAGAAAGGGGTCGGCACCAGCAGTGAAAGGCTCCATGAGGATGGAAGAATCCCTGTAGGGGGGAAGGCAGAGCGTCTGGAGTTTAGGAGCACACTTCTTTGCCCATCTTGGAGCTCAGCCACTGGCACACGATTACCTTCAAAAGGCTCTATTCCTTATGATGTACAGCCTCTGGAGTTTACGCCTGTCCCATCTTAGTCTCAGCCACCTAAACAGGGCTCTTAGAACTCGGTGGGTCTGGGAGAACCCTCCCTGCAGCCCAGTGACAGACTGTGACAGTGGGTTCTGAGCCTCCTGTTCCCCTTTCAAATGCAGTCTAAGCCATGCTGGCAAGGTAAGGATTGGTGGTCACCAAGACAGGTCTTTATTAAGCCACACCCCTGCATTAAGCCACACCCCTGCATTAAGCCACACCCCTATATTAAGCCACACCCCTGTTCTCATTGCTGCCTTACCTGGATTCCTACTTCAATAGCAATGATCATTTGTGAGGGCTTAAAATCTTTGTTCCTAGGACCAGCAGGATGGCTCACATGCATGTCCCATGTCACATGATCCCCTACACACACACACACACACACACACACACACACATACACACACATACACACAAAACCACAAATGTCAAATAAATAACTTTTTCTAAGAAATCTAACAGCATTGTAGAAGAGGAAAACAGCCAGCCGGTGGGGCACACGACAACCATGAACTGCAGGGCTGAGTGCCTGAGAAGTAACATCCTAAGCCTTCTACCAGGCTTGGAGATGAATTTCTCCTGCCCCACAGCTCTGCCAGCAGCCTAATTAATTAAAGCAATCAGTTTGGGGTTCCCCACGGCTGGCACGGGAGCTTTGAGCTTCTCCTTGGTGCCTGGCTCATGCCTCTATTATTAAACACAGCTCCAACCACTGTGCATGGTCCCCAGGGTGGAGCTGTGGGAACCTCAAAGGCATCAACCCAAGTCTGTGGCGAACAGGTGCATCAACAGCATCTTCATCAAGTTTCTTTAAATCTTCACTTCCTGCCACAAGGACAGGTCAGCTAACTACCAACCAGACAAGTGGAAAAGCAATGTAAGTTTCCGAAGAGGAGGATTTAAATAAAACATCAAGCCTAACTCCATCTCCTGTTAAGAAGATATGTGGCGTCTTAAGGCAGGTGAGCAGAGGGTATAGGACCCGGTACAAACGCTCAGAGCCAAGAGCCACGATGGAGATGATGCTTAAAAGGCATGCAACTGTGCTGATGTGTCTGTTACTTTATTCTGTGTTTTACAGGAGAAAGACTGAGCCTCTCAAGGTGACAGACGAGCTCCCAGAATGCCCCTCTCTCTCTCTCTCTTCAGTTTCTCTGTGATGGACTCCCAGCAGCAGCGAGAGCCTCAGCTGGTGCGCTTCGCCACAGCGCCCTCTTGTGACCATAGTCCTGGTGTCGCTGCTCCTGAATCCTGAGAGCTCACTTCTGGCTCTAGTTACTACTTAATTACAACCCTTCACCCGGGTTACAAGGGGAGTCCAGTCCATGCGGAGCACAGTAGCTTGGGTAGAATTGTGTTTTCTTCCTTTTTTTTTTTTTCCTAGTGTGCCATCATCCTTCTTCCTGCCTCTTCTTCTATGTACTGGCTGAGAAGTGGGCATACAGGTCAGACTTTCCATCCTCGAAGAGGGCATCTCCCTCCAGTGGCCCACATTCTGAGAAGATCCTGTATATGACTTTGGGACAAAGGGACCACTGACAAGCTACCCCTTGCCTGTACAGGTTCTGTGCACTGTTTGTAAAAGAGACACCGGATCACAAGGGGAAGCACCTGAGGAACTCAGAGCTGTGGATTCCGAAGGTGAAGGAGGACCTGGTTTTGTCCACAGCTGTTGGGAGGAAGCAGGGGAAATTCAGTGTGTGTGGCCTCTAGGGCTAGGCATGCATGCCAGGCTGTGTACTACTAGGCCAACACGAGTATATTTAAATTAAATGAAAAGATAACTTTCTTCGGAATGATTCATCATTCTATTCTGTTCAGACAGCCCAGTGCTCACTGGGCTGGAGATCTTGATCTGGGTAGTGGTGGTACACACCTTTGATCCCCTCACTCAGGAGGCAGGGGATCTCTGTGAGTCCAAGGCCAGCCTATGTAACAAGCTCTAGGACAGTCAGGACTATGTAGAAAGACCCTGCCTCAAAAGAAAACTAGAACAGGACAAAGACTTGAACCTCCTTCTGTGTGAGACTCCAGGATCCTTTACTCCGTCAGCTTCTCTTTCACAGTGATGGAGACACAGTGGGCATGGAGACTGTAACTGGACAGTGTATTCAGGGTTCTGGGGGCTCTTTTCAGACACGAAGACTAAACGTAGAAAATACGCTTCAAAGGCAAACAAGGATAGATCGCATAGATTCAGTTCTGGGAAAGCCTATTGGGCACATATACAGCTGTCTACTCAAACACTCCCTCTGGGCTGGGGAGCCAGCTCAGCAGAGAAGAGCACCTACTGCTCTTGCAGAGGACATGAGTTCTGTTCTTAGCATCCGTATCAGGAAGCTCACAACCACCCGTAACTCTAGCTCCAGGGTTTCTGATGCCCCCTCTGGTTTCCATGACACCTGAGCTCAAGAGCACACACACACACATACATACACACACAAATTAAGATACATCTTTTTTTTTTTTAACTTCCTCTTACAAGGAGCTGGGAACTCATAGATCTTACAGGACTCCCAAGCTCCTTTCTCAAGGCTGTATAATTAACCAACAACTGCCCACTAGAGGAGACTCTTCCATCTGTAAGGGACTGCAGAAGTGCAGCTTTTGGGAGTCCTCACCCATGATGGGGTGAGATTTCTTCAGTCCCTCAGTCTCCATGTGCTCTATGCATGTAACCCTGATAAACTCACTGATTCACTAGACTGGACTTGGATGGAATGGCTTTGGGGACCTGGAGCCCTCTCTGGGTTAAGAGACATTCTCCAGCCTCAAGTTGATCTCTTGGACAGGGCCTCACAGGTGTCTCTCTCCGCTTTCAGTGATGGTCCCAGTGACGTGGGTAGACACAGGACTGGCTCTGCTATGTCCCCACACATGGCATTGTCCCCAACTAAATATGCTGAAAAACTTCCAGAAAAAACTAGTTCAGACCAAGATCCCATTCCTAATGGCGAAATTTTTTATCAATGGGCTAACTAGATATAACAATAATAGATTTCAAAAGCTGCATAAAAGGAGTTTAGGTGGTTTTACCGAAATATAATCTAGGGCTGGGCCAGCGAGAGGACTCAGCAGATGAAGGGGCTTGCAGACAAGTCGGATGACCTGAGTTTGAGAACCAGCTCCTACAGGTGGTTCTCTGAGCACACATGCACTTCAGTATGTGTGTGCACACATGAAATAAACAGATAAATAGAAAGAGTACAGGGCTAGGTAATTCAGCTCAGTGGTATAGTGTTCCCCACCCACCACAGTCAAGGTCCTGAGCTCAATGTCCACTGACACACACACAAGAGAAAGAACTCACACTTGAAGAGAGAGAGAGAGGAATTTAATCAGATTTAAGTATTCCACTTGTGTTGGAACACCACATGCTACCCTGCAAATGTGTGATATTTTCATGCTTTTATGATCAGTGGGGAAAAAATTTAAATTTAAGAAATAAAATATCTGTCCTAGAATAATTATAACATTGCTTTGTTTTGCGGAATAACTCACGGGCGCAGAAGGAGAGACCAGATACAGTGCCACATGTGTGAAAACACTTCAGATTTTTGAATAAGGTAACCTTAATACCTACTCGTTCTTCTTTTCATTTGAGTAATTGTCACTTTTTAAATCTCTCTTTCCTTTAGGGGAGGGGCATTGTTTGTTGGTGTGTATGTGGTATGAATGAACATGCATATACATACATGTGCATGATTGTGGGTGGCATGCATGTCCACCTGCATGCAGCAGCCGAAGGACCGCAGTCGTCATTCCTTGGGCACCACTTGCCTTGCCTTTCATACAGCCTCTCACTGGCCTTGAATTCAAAAAGTAGGCTGGGCTAGCTGGCTAGCAACTCAAGAATCTACCGGTCTCCACTTCTCCGGTACTGGCATTTAAAACTTTAGTTGAAAGTTCCATCCATGTTTATGCCACAAGCCTTTTGCTGACTGAGATATCTCCCAGCCTAGTGCATTTAGTGTGTAATTTTTAAAATGCATTATTGCCTTTGCCCGTGACCTCAGCCCTGGAGCTGCCGCCTGTGCTCTGGTCCTTCCTGGTTTTCTCTCGTTCCTCCTGGCTTAGCTCCACCAAGTCTCCATCATCTGCCTGGCTTCTCTCTCTCTCTCTCTCTCTCTCTCTCTCTCTCTCTCTCTCTCTCTCTCTCTCTCTCTTCCCACCTTTGCTCCACGGATGAAAAACATGCAGACAGCTTTATTACTTTAGAATCTGCCTGTTAGCACAATTGCTGCGCACAGAATTGCCTGCCCTAAACGTATCAGCCAGCCTCCACCAACCTCCTTGGCTATCGGCTGGTGGTGGAAGCCACTGGTTCTAGCTTCCCCCAAGATCTTACATGATTGTTTTATGCTTCTCCTTCCAAAGCCTTGCTGAAAAAAAAAACAAAACAAAAAAACCCTTCTCTTTCCCTGCATCTCTTTTTCCTCCTGGGACCAGGAAGTTCCACTTGTCCCTTCCACCCAGAGATTGGCTCTGGCCCTGCTTTACTGACCAAGTCAAGAACCAATTAGGACTCTTGCCTCTCTTACTCTCTTTCCCCTTGCTCTCCCTCTCTCTCCATTCCCTTCCCCCCTCTCTCCATGTGGTCATGGCCTGCCTCTACTTCTCTACTCTCTCCTTCTCTCTGCCTTTCTCTGCCTCTACTACCCTCTTAACTCTCCTCCCCATGCCTTAAATAAAATTTTAGTATCAGCACCTCCCCCTCCGTGTGTGTGTGTGTGTGTGTGTGTGTGTGTGTGTGTGTGTGTGTGTTTTGACACAGGGTCTCACTATGTAGCTCAAGCTAGCCTGGAACTCAAAATCCTCTTATGTCTCCCATAGAGACTCAGGCCTGTGGTACCACACTTGAATGTCACTCAGCATTCTAATATGGCCATGCAGCCGTGGAGGCAACTTCTGCCTGAGAACCTAATTGAAGACTGCCTGAGAGCTTAAAGATTGGTGACAAAGACAATGACAGCCAATCGGGAACTGCCACTTGGAAGATGCGCTTGTTTGGGAACAATGGGACGTGGTGAAAGATATAAGGGGCGCTCCCTGAGAATAAATGAGCTTGCTGTGTTTTCAACCTGTTCCCCATGTCTGAGCCGTTGATGCTGAGCCTTCTCACCCATTGCCCCCAAGGGAGTCACTGGGCAGGACAACAGGACTCATGTGGATTACACTGCATCTCGGGGCAGCAGACAGAGTCCGGCTGCTTAGTTCTCTTACCCTTCTGAAGAGGAGGACCAAGACTCATTACGAAGAATGGATGCAATGGCAAAGACCTCAGTGCTGGAAAGACATGGTGATCTGCCTCCTGACAGCTTTATGATTCAATCTACCCGAAGGGTCTGCACGAGACCCTACCACCTTATTAAAAATCAGGGTCCAAATTTATCTGAGTTTGACATGAAACTGTATTTTCATTAAAAAGTTTTATAAACTGTGTCAATCATAATGGAATTCTTATTAGTCTGCTGGGTTTTGGCAATGAGCCTGCAGACCCCGAGGGGACTTCAGTATGAACTTTGTACATGCTGTGATGATGGGACACTCTTTCATCGCTAATGACGTCTTTGTCTTTTACTACCCACTAATCAAGTGGCTGTTTGTCTTATATACCCCTCACTAAGTAGGCTGACCACCTCTATCATGCGATAGCCACATGCCCACTGCAGTTGGGAAACCTGCAATACTAGCTATCAATCATCCGTACATGCACCAGCATGTTTCACTCATAGGCATCAGTTTCCCCACAATGGACCACTAATGACTACCTCCCATGTGGGACACGCGCTAAATGATATTTATATACAGTACTCTGAGCATTCCTGCTGGGGAGGGGCTTTAGTGAGTGACAGGGACATCACCCTCCCATGTCACAAATCACATTAAGACTACTACGGCCGAATGCCAGGGCCAATAAGTGGGAGAGGGTGGGGTGGCAGGCATGGGGAAGGGGGAGGCAAAAGGGGTTTGTTCTTGTTGTTTTTGTTTGTTTGTTTTTTGGAGGGGAACCTGGGAAAGGGAAAATTTACATGTAAATAAAGAAAATATCTAAAAAAAAAAAAAAAAAAAAAAAAAAAAAGACTACTACAGCCATGACTTAGCAAATCTGTAGACTGGGCTGATGTACTTCCAAAAGCAACATGTCTGTCCAAATGTTCGCTGGGTCCCTGGAGGCTCTGACGAAGCCAGGGAAGAGCTGCTGTGGAGTTATTCCTTGGGCTTGCCTATGACAACATTTGTAGAAACAGAAGAAAGTTAACTTTGAAGAATTTCTTTAGAAACTATTTCTGGGGCTGGCGAGATGGCTCAACAGTGGGTAAGAGCACTGACTGCTCTTCCAAAGGTCCTGAGTTTGGATCCCAGCAACCACATGGTGGCTCACAACCACCCGAAATGAGATCGGCCGCCCTCTTCTGGTGCGTCTGAAGACAGCTTGTAGTAAATTATGCTGGAGCGATCGGGCCATAGTGGAGCGAGTGGGGCTGGCAGAGGTCCTGAGTTCAACAGCAGCCACACACACAGCCATCTATACAGCTACAGTGTACTTATACACATAAAATAAATAAAATAAATCTTAAAAAAAAAAAGAAACTATTTCACTCAAAGGCAAAAACAATGAATGCAGCTCAGAATTCCTTTCAGGTGTTGGGCCCAAGAAGCCTCTGGTACGTGGACAAGCACTGTTTACCAGATTCTTGTGTACAGATGTCCCGGCTCCAGAGAGAAGCTGCTGCTTTGGTTTGGAAAAGTAGAACCCAGTTCAAAGAGCAAAGCAGCGAGGGATTGCAGGGAGGGAAACAGCCTCCTTCGGAGCAAAGAAACCCAGACGAGGGATGAGCGAGGTGGGGACATGTAACAGCGATAGGTATAAATGAGTTTTAGTGAGTCCAGATGAGTACGGTGCCCTCATTGGGCAAAATTATAATGGCACAAAGCAACAAGGAACAGAAACTGAAGTCTTCCTGGAGAACCTTTCCCGTCTTGTCAGCTCAGCCTGGGAGTGTGTCTGGAGACATCCCTCCGCCCACTCTGGTGCCATGCCGAATGCATCTTTGGCAGTCAAAGCCTTTAACCCTTTTCAAGTACTAGAAAAATCTCTGGGATGCCAGATTCTGTCGGAAGACTTCTGCTGTGAGACTCAGAACGATGAAAAGCCCAGCAAAGCATCTCTCAACCTTCCCCACTCCCTTGACTTTCACCCACCCACTGCACAGGCGAGAAATCCCTCCCACACTTGTGTGGACACAGAACTCAATCTGACCACCAGCCTCTTGTAGCTAACAGAGTCAGCGGGTCTCGGCCTTTGATCCCACTCCTGCTCACCTCCCACCTTGTCCACGTTCACGCAAGACAGATGCTGGTGAGTCATGTTTCACAGGGAAACCAAATTGATGAGTTATTTAACTTTGTGTTGAAACAACAGAATCGACCCTCGTGGATGGCTGTTCGGGTGTTCTTCAGGTTTGTTCAACAAACAACCGCCTTTGGCACAGAAGTCTGCCCCTGCTTCCCCTGGAATTAATTTCCTCTGGGGTTTGAACAGGCGTCAAGCTGAGGCACCTTAGGAGGATCTAGACTCCAGGGTGAGGTGTGGTAGCTGTTGCAGGGCATTAGAGTGTCTTCCCATACACCTTCTTGGTAGTGCTTAGACAAAGCAGCTACGGGAGCCATGCTGTTGAGACCAGGCTCATGTTCTTTCTCCATGTAGTATGGCTTATCTACTTCTAACAGTGGAGAATCACCCCTACACTTGGCCTGGGAGAGGTCAGATACTCAGTGAGGTCCGATAATTCTCCCTCCTCCCTCCTCCTAGGAGGACTATCAACAGTCACACACAGCCACAGCCGGTCTCGTGGGGATGAAGGACTGGTGCGTAAGACAGGACTTGGCAACAGTCTCTGGTTCCCGTTCACCATGAGGTGAGCAGTTCTGCTCCACCATGTCCTCTGCCATGACACCACGACACCACGACACCATGACACCACGACACCATGACGCCATGATGCCATGACGCACAGGCCCAGAAGCAACGGTGTCTGCTGACGTGGGCTGACCCCTCTGAAACTGGGAACAAAAGACATCCTCTCCTTCCAAGTTAGTCTGATATTTTGTTGTAGCGATGAAAAGTGGCTCATCCACCACCTACATTATTTAAATTCTCAGCATCACCCAAACAACTTGCAGGTGCTCATAGGATATCCTCTACAGGCCATACCTCCGCTGTGAGGAAAGCAAGGCCCAGCAGCAAGTGACGTGCCAATGGTACTCAAACTAAACCTGTCCATCATGATACCCAGATGGTGGTAGCTCTCCACATAAGCTTTGAGCTCCATAAATGACAGAAGTCTAGAAAATCAAAAATTTTTAAACAAATTATAAGTGGGAATGTGCCAGGACAGGTGGAATTGATGTCAACCAAGGAGGTTCCAGAGGCTCTGCTTTCATTTTGAAGGCAAATGTGTGCTTGAAATCTGGTCCTCGCCCATGGAGACGTTGGAGTCTCTGACTCTCTGTCTTATTTAACCTTATTGTCAACGCCATCATATTGAGAGATGCTTAAGCTGCTAGTACACTGCACCCCTGGCTGTATAGCTGAGGGCTTTTCCAGAGCACAAGGACTCAGTGGTTTAATCCATTGATGGTTTGGAAATCTGAATAGATGCCTGGCAGATGGAGGGGCTGTGCAGGACTATGGAAGACGAGGCCTGTGGAGGAAGTCCGTCACTGGGGGGTGTGGCTCTGGCTCATGTTTATTCTCTCTGCTCGGGATATGTGACATGGACCCCTATCCTTCCACCACGATGTTCTGCCTCCCCATAGGCCTAGAGACAAAGGAACCAGATTGCAAGATGTCTGATGCTTCTGAAACCCTGAACCAAAAAAAACAAAAAAACAAAAAACAACAACAACAAAAAAAACAAAACCTCTTGTCCTTTGAACTTCTCTCAGGTATTTGTCAGAGAGATGGGAAGTCTGCCACAAAGCCCAAAAACATGAGAGGAAACCTCGACTTCATTTCCCTTCTGAATAGAACCAAGCGATTGCCCACACAGGGACAGCCCATTCCCCAGCCATGCTGCAGCAAGGATTCATGGGCTACCCAGATTTCCAACCTTTGGGCCATGATCCTGAGCAGGGATGTGGGACAACATGAACTCAGGATACTCCGCTGGGCTGCTGGAGCTGGAAGAGCATCTCAGTAACACAACACAAGATCAACAGCTGTAGATTTCAGATAGTGGTCTTTCCACAGCATCATGCGTGACATCCATGGAACAGAGGGACGACGTGCGGGTAAAAGAGAGTGAGTCACTTTGCTGCTCCTCCCCACTTCTCCCTGCAGGGAGTTCCTGCCCTGCCTTGTCCTGCACATCACAAGGCTATCAGGTTTCAGTGCTCTGGGTCAGGTGAACACGAAATCCAGCCCAGAGCTCAGAGATTTCCATATACATGGAACAGCTCATCTCTTGTCCCACAGTTGATCACTCAGCTCAATAAATATTTGTGCTAGTTTATATTCCCTAAAGCTTCAGCAAGGATGGAGCCAAGCCACAAACAAAGCTTTGAATAGAAAAGCCAGAGAGCAGAGCACCACGGGAGTGGGGCAGCCAGACAGCAGAGCATCATGGGAGCAGGCAGCCCAGATCGAGTCCTCATTCACTAATGACAGTATCAGATCCAGATCCACACAGTACTAGGGTGATCTGGTTGGGACATTTCAGCAGATTAAGAGCTGATGTAGCATCCAGAATCTTTTCTGAATGCACACATGAAAACATTCAGAGAGAACAGACAGGTCTAGATTTTTCATATTTCAAATTGAGCTACAAATTGGAGCCTTGTCTCTCTTTGCAGATTAATCCAATGAGGAAGAGAAAAGCAAGAGTTATTCCCTGGGAAACATCCCCATCAAACAATCTCCTGGTGATGAAGATAGATATTTTTAAAGCAGAGAGTTTATAAGACTACTGATTTAATGATAAAAAGGGGTTAGGGAGATGGGTAAGAACATAGAGGCTCTTGCTGCCAAGACTGACGACCTAAGTTTAATACCCAGAAGGAAGAGGAAGAAAGGAAAGTAAGATCATTCGGAATATTTGTCTGCTGAGAGTCACATCCCTATCACATTCTAGCTGGGAAGTTTCTGAACCACAGATTTTTACTGCTGTAAACTCCTCCCTGTGAAATGTCCCAGGTTGGCCTTGAGCTCGGGGCACAAGCTCCCCCCACCTGCCTCTTTCCCAACAAGGGTCTCAGGTTCCTCTACTTTAATTGGCTCCAAAAATATTAGCCTAAGCTTTTGCTTTCAGCCTTTGTGATGGTGGAAGTAGATCTCTGGAGTGTGTCCTTAGGTGTTCCGGTTCCCCACCCCCTTCCTATGTCTTCTCATGATTCCTGGCAGCCATCCTGTGAGCTGCTCTGCTCTCTGCCTCACCCTCCTAACCATGATGTGCAGAACTGTTGGATGGTGCAAACACATGAAGACATGTTTCCCTGAAGCAGACACAGGAGAGAGGATGTTCTACTAAAGCAAGTATGTAGAAGGACACGTGATGAAGGATTCTTTGCTAATGACACACATATATTGGTCTACCTTACATTGTGTAGTTGAGCTGCATTTGTCAGGACTCCATAGAGAGAAATGCACCAAAAAAACTTCTGGTTACCACCAGAATGCTGCAGTTTCTTGCTGCTTCCAGGGACCCAGGCTGATTGGCAGAGTAATGCTAGCTATGCCAGCTGAAAGAGATTCATGTGCTGAGGCAAGACTCATGGAGGACACCAGATGTTTGGAGGGTACCAATAGGACTTGACATGCGGACAGTGATGGAGGTTGAGCTAAGCTTGCTGTTACAGCTAGCTGGGCAACATTTGTGGGTCTCGAATCTTCGCTGATCTTCACTTCACTGAGAGGGGCACAGCCTAGAACTTCTCCTGGTGGTCCTGTTGGCCCTGGTCCCTCCTGCTGACTCGAGCCAAGGCTGAGGCTTGGTCTCTGCTAGGTCGTGCCACCACTGCCGATTCCTGTTTGCTATCCCAACTCTACCGAACTGGACTGCTGGTGTATCGGTGAAGTGTTAGTGAGTGGATCGAGCTGCCACTGCTGACCTGTGAGCTGAGCTGCCGGTTTCCAGACAACACAGATGGGAGTTGCTTCAAAGAACCTTTTAAAGGCCCACTTCCCCCATATCCTTTCTTTCCCACCACCTCTGATGGGTGGTGGGCTAAAAGGGAGAAGCATTTAAGAACCATCATTAAAAGTAGACTTTGAAAAAAATTAAAGTTACATAGAACTTTCCAAATAGCCTTACCAAATAACATGAACCAAATAAATCCTTTCCTCTTAAGTTTACTTTCTCTTTGGTCACAATAACACAAAAGGGTGGGTATGGCCATGATCACCTGTGTGTTCAATGTCGATGGGGGGGACACACCACTGAGAAGTGATTCCCGTCCCCAGAGCACTGCAGTGAATCTAAGGTGGAAGGGGACTCATGTGCAGGTGGACTCCTGGGGGCCTCAGATGGCCTTGGAAGAAGACAGATCAAAAGCAGAATCCAAGACTCTTGCAATCCAGTGCCACAGACAAGTAAGGACATTTACAGCGACAGCCACTGACATGGAGAAGGGACTGGGGGTGGAGCACTGCTGCTGGAGGCTGGGTGAGTGCTGGTCCTGTGGGTTGTGGAGCCCCTCTAGAAGTCAGGGGCCGCAGATCCCATCAGACATGCATTCCTGGCAAACACTGCTGCCCTGACTCTGACCTCCATGTACTGCCAAAGCCAGTTTCCCTGAGAGGGTGTCTGAGACATGAGGTGACAGTGGCGACCTCAAGAAACCCAACCCTGAGGCAGTGGACTATCGGCAGGTCCTACATCTTTGAAGGCTGACACGCAGAGAGCCATGGGCCCAGGTCTCGGTCATTCCAGAAGGAAAGCATATCAGAAAAGTCTGAGGTTATTCACCACCCCTTTATGTTCTCGTTAATATAGAACCCACCCTCCCTTTTTTTTTTAAACCATATTTGAAACAATTTCTATATAGTATCCTTTTGCAACTTCTCAGAGGCAGAAAAGCTGTCTCCTTTACTCCCTCTCTCACAGAGAACTAGGACTGACTAGGGATCTGCTCTCTCCTGCTTTATAAAGCTCCCCGTTTAACTCTGCTGTGTAAGCTACTGATACTCGGGCATCGCCCACCTCTTCTGATAGCTGTTATTTGACTTTGCCCAGTTTACTTCCTGGAGACTCCGGCAGACTAGGCCTGGATGTTGTTGCCATCTTCCGAAAGCCCTTCAGTATTTTCTTTCTTTCTTTCTTTTTTCTTTTTCTTTTTTTTTTTTTCAGCTGACAGCAAGAGGATTTATTGTCCACGAGTTACACTTGGCCACAAGAGAGAACAGAACGAGTCCAGAATGCCAAAGGTCCAGGGCAGAGGACCAGTGGGACTGTTTTGGTTGTAAGAAAGGCAGTCATTTCCCCAGGCAGGAGCAGAAGTAAGGGATGCTGAAGGTCAGGACATCGGAACAAGTTGTTGGACTAACTGCTGCTGTCAGTAATAAGTCTCAGTAGACCTGAAACGTCACCTCACCAAGATCACCCTCACTATTTTCTTATTGGACATTCGGTAACAGCAATGGGAAAAATAGGCACTGCAGAGGGGAACTCGGCTATTGAGACTCAGCTTGGCAATCAACATGCATTGCCAAACTACGCTGAGACCTAGGCTTCCCCACACTGGCTACTGTGACTCCACATGCACACTCCCATTGGCTTCTTTTGCCTCCCGGAAGTTACCTGCTTGGGAGATAAATGTGCCCTCTAGAAGCTCCTCATGTGAGCCCACCACCCCAACACCAGCCCCTCCGCATCTCTTCAGGCTCCATACACAAGCCCACCATCCCAACACCAGCCCCTCCGCATCTCTTCAGGCTCCATACAAAAGCCCACCCCCAGCTCAACACCACCCTGACACTAGCCCCTCTGCATCTCTACAGGCTCCAAAAGCAAATCTACTTTCCTGAAACCCTCTCCTCCTTGTCCCTACATCAAAGCTCTCCATGGGGAATTAAAAATAACAACATTTCCTCATGTCAATATAGAAGATAACTGTTTTTCCAAGTGACACAGAAAAATAGAGAGATCAGAAATCTACGGGTGTCTTAATGTCAAATTTCTCTATCCAATGTCTAGGGACCTCATTATATCTAACTTTATGGGCCTCAAACAATTTGATCAATAAAAAGACAGAAGAATTTAGTTTAGAAGTTTCTTTGCACATACACCATCTAAGGCATATTCGGGTTTGGTCATTCGGAACAACTATACTCTGGAGGTTTAAGTCTGTTCCCCCTTGTATTTGTGCACAAGTGCCCTAATACATTTCATGGTGACAGCCACAAGCTGGTTTACAGCTGTAATGGGGCCTGCAAAGACAAGAGGACCTTTGTAATTGTCATGGCAGAGAGCACAATTGCAACTGACTTTGAAACATACTGTAAACTCATTATGCTAAGACAGAATAGCTTCTACTTTGGGGCTCACAATGAATATTAATGTCAGAGCTCTTGATGAAAAAAAAAATGTGCTCTAAATTTTATATTGTATAAAACCCTTTTACTACCAAAGAGGGTGTTATTTATAGTCTGTGGGCTTCTTCATAGATGCCATTAAGTATTCCATTAAACATGGCAAAACAGAATGAATAGTCACGGAGCATTAATGTAGGAGTAATGATCACTCTTCCAGAATCAGGTCAGAGACCAGGAAGACACGAGTTGCAAATGGAGGCAGGGAGGACAGAGAGTTTGGGCGAGGTGGGTCCTGCACAGACTCCTGGGGGCAGTGAAAGGCACCACTGGGGATGCAGTGCAGTACTGGTAAAGGAGAAGTGATCAGGATGGAACTGGAAGGATGCAAGGAGTGGGCGATGGGAGCTAAGGGTGCAAAATACTCCAGAAGAGGAGAGAAGAACCAAGAGGAGGTGGTAGAGCCATGAGGAAGTGATGGAGCCACGAGGAAGAGATGGAGCCACGAAGAAGTGATGGAGCCACAGAGAAGGAAATGGAGGAAGAGAAAAGAAATGGGGAGAGGACATCTTCCTGCAGCATGGTCCAGCAGCATCTTCTGCCTGTGTCCACAGAGATTGGGATGGGCTCTTTGATTCCACACTGAATGCCCTTTGTTCTGGGCACAGGTGGGAAGCCGTTGAAAATCTATGTTGCCCACAGAAAAGCCTATGACAGTTTCATAGGCTGTCCTGTCCACCAGCCTTCAAAGACATGGAGAATTTCTCTCTACCATTTCCTGGAGCACCCTTCCTTCAGCTCCCAGGGCCACGTGTGCCAGCAGACCAGGAGATCACTGCACACAGTTTTTGGAAGGAAAACATCCCCATGGCCATGAAGTATTGCTTTAGTGGTTCTAGTGAAGAGACCAGGAGACGATACTGGGAAAAGCAAGAGCCGTCTTTTGCCGGTCAGGAGGTACACATGTCTCTCCTTCCCTGTGCTTCAACGGTAGAGTGAGCATGAGAAAAGTTGTGTCTCAAGCTGAGTGAAGAAGTAAGTTGGTTCATTAAGGCCTAACTTCAGCAGTTTCCTGTGCAGCCTACTCAGCAAATACCAGGCCCTTCAGTGGGCTTCTGGACATCATTGGGCTTCCCCATCATCCTGCCTGTACTCAGGTGTGGTAGTGAGATTGAGGGATAAGCCCTCCTTAGGAATCCAATCAAACGGAACAAAACCCCAATGTCAAGGTGAGATCTTAGAAGCAAACGACTCTCAGGCCTTTTTCAGTGAGGCCATAGGTGAAGCCTTGTCTCAGTTTCCCCCTGCCTGAAACAGGTCTCCCACCAGAGCTGGTAGCTCTGGATATAGTAATTATATGCATGTCCAGCTCTAGCAAAATGCCTGCTTCTTGTGGGAGGTGGTGAGAGGGGAGACACTACCAAGAAGGGATGATGACAAGTCAGAACCATTACTTCTCTAAGAACAATGAAATCCACACTAAGTCTAACTCCTCTGTACACAAGCAAGGGATCCAAGAAATGCAAACTGAGAACACAGTAAAGAGCAATGGAGGATGAGGTCTGTGGAGAGCTCGCTTTTAAACTTCTGAGAAGCCGGACAAAAGACACTACCACTCGCAGAACAGGGCTGTTCCAGCTAAATTCTAAAAACCATCAGAGTGACAACTTCCAAATCACGTTGTAAATATGAAACATAATTCTGAAATTGTTTGACTGACTGACATCATTGACCCGAAAACCAGGGACACATTAATCTCATGGGTGGGAAAAAGAAACTTGAGTCAACAGTGACCACGGACTATGGCAAGATCTGCAGTGCTTGCTACAGTTCCTATACATAGTAACTTTGCTACAGTTCCTATACATAGTAACCTTTGCTACAGTTCCTATACATAGTAACCTTTGCTACAATTCCTGCACATAGTAATCCAACCCAAACCCAGCAGTGAGTTGTTCTCTGAGAAACTTGCAATTCCACTAGAACCTTCTCATCAGTGTGAGTGTGTGAATGTGACCACACACCTCTGCAAGTTCCCCAA
>JADRCD010210678.1:0-42532 GCA_019843815.1 Montemys delectorum
CAAAAAAAGAGAAAAAGCCAAAAAAATAAAACACACCCTAACAAAAACCAAAAGAGACACATTAATATTACTACAGGACAACTAAAATTGCTTTAATTGCTGTTCATTCCTGTGATTTCATTTTCTCCCTTCAATCATAATATGACATCCAAATTTTCTTTCAACTGATGGGTCTGTAAATACTGTTAAGACCATGAACTGGGCTGTAACCATGCCTAACATTGCCTTATAATTCTAGGATTGGCTACTAAAGGTTATGTTAAGATCACATCTTGTTAAGATTAGACTTTCATAAAATGTGGGTAAATCCAGGCAGTGGTGGCACACGCCTTTAATCCCAGCACTTGGGAGGCAGAGGCAGGTGGATTTCTGAGTTCGAGGCCAGCCTAATCTAGGAAGTTCAAGAATAGCCAGGGTAATTCAGAGAAACACTGTCTTGATAAAACCAAAAGAAAAACGAAAAAAAAAAAAAAAAAAGAATGTGGGTAAGACTGGCATGGCAGTGTGTGCCTTGATTCTTAGGTCTAAGAAGGCTGAGATGTCATCTCAGTTTGATGCTACCCTGGGTTACATGGAGAGTTAAGCCATGGTTAAACTGAAAAACAATGACCAAAATTAAATACTCCAGATCTAGATGGAGGTGATCAAGCTAGACTATATGAATACTAGCACTAATATGCACATATCAAAACAGACAGTACACAGAGAATTAAAATAAAATAGAAAAGAAATGTAGCCATGTTTACGAATGAAATCACTTGAAAACACTAGTTCTTCATTCCCAATTATCCATGAACCATACACAAAACTTGTTAGATTTTACAGAAGACAACTACTTACTGTAATAAATCCATATCCCTTAGATCTTCCGGTTTCACTATCCATCATGAGTTGAATACTTTCGATCTAGAATTTAAACACATAAATTAGACAAAATAACTCCTTGAGATAAAATTTTGAAAAATCTACAATATACTTTTATTGTCGAGGACTCAATAGATTACAACAATGCTTTACACATAATATCCCCATAAAATAAAATGTCAAAATAAATAAACTAAAATAACTATGTGAAAAGTCAGGAGAAAAAGTATTAAATTACCCTTCCAAAAGGTTCAAAGATCCCCCGAAGCATATCTTCTGTTATGTTAAAATGTAATGAGCCCACATAGAGCCTCATAGGTCCAGCACTTCCCTTTTGTAAATTGTTTGCCATTGCAGCAGCTCTGTTTTTTTCTGCCTATAAACAAGTAAAACCCACGTGAAACACTAATATAAAGCAGGCATACATTCAACAACAATAGAGTAAGGCAGAAATTGAAGTCATGGTAAACCAATTTACAAATAAGTATCACTTCAAATAGACAAAACTTAGAAAACATTTGGACTAGAGAAAATGAAAGAATTATGGCAGAATGGTTTGTCTAATCTCATAGACTTTACGGAGGGAAAGATGCTTGTGATAACTGTACCATATAGTGAATGTCACTGACAGCACAAATTTGCAGCGAAAGGCATATGTGTGCGTGTTATACACACCTTCCAATACAATCTACATATTCCAACCTTAAATTCTGCACACAATAGAAGATGTGTTCTATTTTACCATTTTAATAAAGTTTAAAGTATATAGGCAGTTATACACAAAACTATATATACTATAGTTATATACAAAATTATATACATCAATTATACAGAAATCAAATTAATATAAGCTAATAAACCAGTATAACTGGCTTTGTGCTATCAAAAAATACAGACAAAAAACTAGACTAGTCACTGAATATTTGTAAATAAATTCAGTACTAAGAGAAATACTCAAACCTTGTTTGACATACAAGCTAATTTTTTCTTTCTCTTTTTTTTTGAGACAGGGTTTCTCTGTATAGCCCTGGTTGTCCTGGAGCTTACTTTTTAGACAAGGCTAAGCTCACACTCAAACTTGCCTGCCTCTGCCTCCCAAGTGCTGGGATTAAAGGCATGCACCACCACTACCCACTACAAGCCAGTTTTAAGTTAGTAATATGAGGATTAAGGAATCATATACATAAAATATTCACCTGAATAAATCATTACTATTTTTTCTATATTAAGATTGTCGGGGCTAGAGAGATGGCTCAGTGGTTAAGAGTACCATCTGCTCTTCCTGAGATCCTGAGTTCAATCCTCAGCAACACGGTGGCTCATAACAATTTATAATGGGGTCTGCGACCCTGTTCTTGTATGAGTGTATACATGTAGAACACCTGTATACATAAATATTTTAAAAAAACAAACAAAAACTGTGTGTTTGTGTAACATGTTTTTGTCTGAGAAGAAACCAAAAATCAATGGGGCCAATGTGCTATTCACAGCCTAATATTTGCTACCCACTAAACACAAAAAGTTTTCTTCTAATGTAAACAACAGATTTGCATTTTGCCAAAAATTAGTTTTCAAAATCAACTATTCTGTCAGATTGATGATCTGAGGCAAGCTGAAGGCAATTCTCCTGCATAATCCTAAGTATAATGCTGACATTAGAATGAGTAACACAATATCCAGGCTCAATGACAAACCTCTAAATCAAGTTACCTGTGATGCCTGGACTATGATTGGCACTCCCAGAACTCGTTGGCCAGTTAACCCAATTGCTAGAGGCACTGAACTGACATCAACAAATTCCACATAGGCAATTCCTTTGGAACGTCTTGAATTTCTATCAGAAATCATTCTTACATCTCGAACCTAAGATTAAAAGAAATACAATTACTATTCTGTAGTGAAGTAATCCAATACAAACTACATATATATATTTACTTCAACATATAATCAGAAATATTGTTAACACACTCGCAATAGCTTAAACTTCATTGTATAGATCGGACTGGCTTTAATTCACATAAATTTGGAAACCTCTGCCTCCAAAGTTGCAAGAACAGAATTTCAGAACCACAGATATGGTGTTGGCACAAGTTTTAATAAATCACTAAATGAGGCAGAAGTGGATCTGAGTTTCAGGCCAGCCTGCCCAAAACAGTAAGAGTCAGTAAAGAAGATGTGCATGATGATGCATTAGAATGGCAGGTCGCGTCAGAACATACCACACACTAGGCCCAAACAGTTCCACGTGTACGTTTTAATTGAGAGGGAGAGAGGGGGCAGTAGCAAGGAAAGAGAGGAGGGAGAGAGAGAGAGATGGAGGAATGTTTCCTGTGTATATATATTAGTTCTGACTTAGTGGCTACTTAGTGGGTGGATTCTCGGAATATGGTGGCTGTTGCCTTGGCAACAGGTCTGTGAGACGTGCCCATGTGACACCACAGGCTTTGGAGGCCCTGAGGCTAAAACATGGTGGTGCATTCCTGTACTTCTAAGCACAGTCTAGCCACTTTTTATAGATTCAAGTTCCAAGACAGACATGGCTGCATAGAGAAGCCTTGTCTGCAGAATAACACAACTCAGTAATTAGTGTCAGTAAATAGTATTTAATCCTATCTTACTAGGATTATATTATGCACTTAAAGCTTGCCCCTATAATAAATTATTGGATTGTCTGAGGAAAGTGATAGAATTGTGTCAGGACTTTATCTGTTAAGTCCTTTCATCATGGACTATAAAATATGAAAATCTTATCAGCCTATGATTGATTAAGCCCTTTAGTACCGAATAGTCAAAAGATGTTATTTTGACAGGTTGTCCTGTAACTCTAAATCCCAAACAGCATCCCTGCCTTAAGCTCAAATGAAGCCATCATACTAAGAACATAGCTGGTATTTTCACCTTTTTTATAAAATTTTCATTTTAATACAGCCAATATAGTCATAGCCCAAGCCATATACAAGGTACATGACCTGTGCGGAGAATGGCCTGAGGCAACACTGTGATAAGGAATAGAGTCGGAATGCAAAAAAAACCAACATTTCCAGACTTTCATAAGTATTCTACATCTTCCAAATTTAAGTAACTTCTTACTACCATTTCCTTTTTTTTTTTTTTTTAAATGTTCTTTTGTGATTATCATCTTGTTCTCCTAAGACACGGTATCCTGCCTGTTCTGGAACTTGCTCTGTACATCTATCTGCCTCTGCCTCCTAAATGCTACATAGACCCTCCTTCAATTAAATGTACAATATTGGACACTCCTACTACTCTTGATTACATTCAAAATATGAAGGTAAGTTTATTATTGCTAATGGCACAAGCACAATGTAAATCAATTGGACTTGGAGGAATTCAGCTTCAACTGACTTGGAAACCTCTCTGAGGACTAGCTCTCATTGCACTACCTAATCAGGAAATGGTCCGTGACCAGAACACTTACTGTCTTCTATATATGACAGAGAAACTGCACTCACAAAATTGAAAAATACAATAGCAAAAACAAAAGACATAACAATCAGCCATGAAAAAAAAAAATCAGCCATGAAACTATACACATAAAAAGACCAATAAACTCAGCCAATTATATTTCTATGAGAGTATGAGAATTAAAGGGAAGTAAGGATTTTTATCTGTAAGCCTACTGTGCCAAATATACAGTCTTTGGTTTTCTTTGGGGAAAAGGGTTTTTATTTTTTTTGAGAAAGGGTTTCTCTGATGTCCTAGAACTTACTATTGGCCAGGCTGGCCTCAAAGTCAGAGGTCAGCCTGCCTCTGAGAGCTATGGTTAAAGGCTCCCAAAAGCAATGCCTATTTTTTTGGACAGAACTCTACATAGCCCTGGTTATCCCTTGAAATCACAGCAATATACTATTTTATGGGATTTAAGGTGAGTGCCACCACACCCAAACATAGTGACAATTACTGAAAAACTATACAAACCGACTTGTAGTCTTTAAAATTTGTTAAGTTACCTTTCCTACAGTAGAGAAAAATTCTTCCAAATCTCTTGGTCGAATTCTTGCTGCCAGTTGCATGCAGAAAACTGTTCTTGCATCCCTTTCCTCAGGAGTAAGATTGTCAATAGGTTCCCTAAAAAAAGGAATCACATAAAATTAACTTTACAACATTTTTTATTTGGACAGAGGGACTAATGTAGCACGATTGTCCTCAAATCCCCTGTGGTTTTTTGTTTTCGTTTTTTCCCAAGAATGTTCCTCTGTATAACCCTGGCTGTACTGGAATTCCCTCTGTAGACTAGGCAAGCATCAAACTCACAGAGTGGTGGAAAAGTCGTGGGCCACCACAGCCCACTTCCAACTCCTTCCTAAACCAAGAAGGTTCTTGGACATACATGTATATATACAAACATGTATATAAACACACATTCATGGTATATAAACACACGTGTATATATGTCCACACACATTAGGTAGCATGCGTCTAGTGTATTCTTGAGCATATACAACTGTATATGGACCTTATGAAGTCGAGAACCCTCAAAACTTATGACTGTGAAATGCCATGTAAGTGCAGGAAATTGAACACAGGCTTTTTCAACAGTCAGGTGCTAATAATCCCCGAGTCATCTCTACAGTCCTTATCTACAACTTTTCATTCTGTTTCGAGTTCTCAGGTTGTGGGATTGATTATATACCTGCAACATTCTATGCATTTTTAGGCAAAAATCCTAAACCTTTAAACAAGTGAGGTAAGCACTTTTACATCAGTCCTATATATCTTTGTCAAATTTGTAATCTGGGGATTGACTCCCACCCCGTACACATGAGGCAATGATCTACACTGAAGTTTGTTTCCAGTTGAAAAGTACTTTTTTTCTTTTTTTTTTATTTTCAAGACAGGGTTTCTCTGTGTAGCCCTGGCTCTCCTGGAACTCACTCTGTAGACCAGGCTAACCTTGAACTGAGAGTGTGGTGACACACTCAGCTATGTGAACCAGTCTTGAGGGAACTGACGTTTATTCCTCAACTTTGGAATTGTTAGGAATAAGGGTTGGAGTTATGGTGCTCAACAATTTTCACAAAAAAATTCATCTATTAACATTACTCTTTGTTAGTATCTATCAGGCTTAAGAGCAAAAGAGATGCGTCAGGCCTGAAGGCCCATGTACTGCTGTTCCAGATGACTTTCGTTCTCCGTTTTGGGTGACTCCCAACCTTGTCTAACTCCTTAGTGCTAATAGCTCTCCTCCCTTAGGACAGTTACACTAACACCGAAATACAATACTGTAAAACAGTAAAAGTTTTTAAGTAACATATATATAATAGACACTTTTTGTGTATACCACAAGAAAGCACTTAAAAGAAAAAAAAGAAATGTACCACTGAGAAATCAGTGGAAAATTTTGTTTGTAAACCCAACATGCTATGGACAAACAGATTCAAAGAATAGCTGAGTTTCTTCTTATAAGTAAACCAAATATTCACAATTAAGATTTTATCAAAACCATGAATTTTATGATTAGAATATATCCAGTAACAAGTTTAACATCTAGAGGCCTAGGTACTCTTACCAAAGAACAGGGTATCACTTCTCAGCACCCTAATGCTGCTCAGAACTATCTGTAACTCAAGTTCCAAGAAATGTAACATTTCTAATGGCCTTGAAAGGCACCAGATAAGATATACTACATAACTAAGCCTAGAAACAAATATTCTAGTGACCATTTCAGCTGGGCAGTGGTGGCACACGCCTTTAATCCCAGCATCACTTGGGATTCAGGCTGAGGCCAGCCTGGTCCACAGAGGACACAGCCTGGTGCACAGAGAAACCCTATCTCGAGGAGAAAAAAAAAATACTCTCAATACATGAAATTTGTTTCTTTGTTTTTTGAGACAGGATTTCTCTGTATAGACCTGACTGTCCTGGAATTCACTCTGAAGACCAGGCTGGCCTCAAACTCAAGAAACCCACCTGCCTCTGCCTCACAAGTGCTAGGATTAAAGGAATGTGTCACCACTGCCCAGCTGAAATGGTCTTTTTTAAAAAAACAAAAAAGTAAGTTGGGCATGGTCACACTCATTGTTATTTCAGCTCTAAAGTGGCACAGGCGAGTGAACTTGAAGACCAGAGCCACACCAAGTGTTCTAAGTTACCTATGGCTATAAAGGGATACCCTACCTAAAAAAATAAATTCATTGAGCTGGAGAGATAGCTCAGTGGTTAAGATAAGTATAGTTTTACTTTTTATTGCCATGTAGTAAAATTCGTAATCGTTCTTTTACTATGAGAAGATTTCAAAAGTTACTATTTAATAATTTCATATGAAATGACGTCACCTTTAACAAGACAACTGCCATTACAAACCTCGTGTAATAAAATGATGTATAGTGTCTGCAGTTTCATATAATATTAAAAATTATATGAAGTTCAAAAATACTGGAAGTTCATAATCACTGTTTCAAAGGTACCAAATACTCAAAGGGAAGTTAACGACTTAATGTGATCATGTTCATTACTTCAATTTAAGAAGCGATGTTTGTAGAGTTTTACTACAACAAATTGAAACGGGTGGCGGGGGTTGGCGGGGAGAGTTGACAATTACCTCACAGGGCTCTTGTCTTTCCTGAATGGACTTTTGCTTCGGGACCGTCTTCTGCTGCAAGGTTAAAAAGTTTCGCACGTTACCCAAATAGGCACAATCATATTAGTTCCTTGAAATACAATTTAAACAATTCAGAAGTATGTTTAAAAACCTTAATTTGATGCTATGAGGCAACCCAATCTTTCCTCGGATGGCACTGTTAAATTTTGGTCCGGAGCTAAAAAGAAAACACAAAATTATGCTAGTTACAGGTTCAGGGTGTGTTGCTAGGATCAAGTTCACGGACTCCCCAACAAGTCTAGTACTGTTTAAGAGCTGATTCTTCTCAATCTCCATTATTTGTAGGAAACAACAGAACTTAGAAAAATCATGGCTTTATGCCATACCTGTAGTCCCTGATTTTCTATCCTGGACCAGGTTCAAGATGCCAACAACAAAAGTTGCAGCCTGAAGATTGTTTATTTCTGGTGGGCGGCGGTGGCGCACGCCTTTAATCCCAGCACTTGGGAGGCAGAGGGAGGCAGATTTCTGAGTTCGAGGCCAGCCTGGTCTACAGAGTTGAGTTACAGGACAGCCTGGCTCAAAAAACAAAAAACAACAAAAAAAAAAGTTTCTAAATAAAAATGCCTCACATCTAGTTTCAATCATATAATTATGAACATGAGTCTTTAAAAAGTACAAATATAGTAAAAACAACTGCCTCTGCACTCTATCATCCCAACTTTGGTTTCATATGTAATTTTTAAAATGTGTGTACCTAACATGTACATACACACTATACATATCCATTCACAAACTTTTCACACAGTGTCTCAGGAAATCCAGATAATGACCTAGAACTCTTGTTCCTGCTGCCTCAAACTGAGCTACCATTGTTGAATTTCAGGCCTGAACCCCCTTACTCACCTTTTTCTTTTCTTCCCTCACTCCCTCCCCTTCTCAAGGCAGGATACAGACCTGGTGTACTAGAACTCACTACAGACCAGACTTAAAGATCACACTTGACTCTGCCTTCTGTGTACTTGGATTAAAGGTATGTGACACTACAAGCAATCAGCTCTTTTATTTTGTTTTTTAATTTAACAAAGGTTCTCACTATGTCTAACTGGCCTAGAACTCACAAGGAACCTGTCTGACTACTGCTAAAATCAAATGTGTGCCACCTTTCCCAGTTTCCATGTATTAATTCTTAAGCAAGTATCAGAACTTTGACCATACTGTATTGTTTATTGTAGAAGATATAATAGAAATGTAAAACTAATTCACTCAGAAAAAAAATGAGACTTTTATAATTCAAAGAAAAGTTTCACTTCTGGAATGTATCTGATCCATAGCCCAACACCAATATTGCAAAAAATAAAAAAAGAGGGGTACAAATAATTTTTGGACCTTTTAAAAGATAAAGATTATTTAAGGGTCATAATTTATAAGTTCCGTAGTATTCAACCATAGTCATTAAAGAGGGCCAGCTCAGTAGATCAGAGAACTGGTCCGAAGTTCAATTCCCAGCAACCACTTGGTGGCTCTTGTCCTTCAATAGAAGTGATGCTCTTCTGTCATACAGGAACACATGGATTTATTTATACAGGAGCACTAATATATAAATAAAAAAACATGAAAAAATGTTTTAAAAAAATTTACACATAGTTTTAAGATAAACTATCAGGCTAAAGAGATGGCTCAACAGTTAAGGATACTGACTGCCCTTCCAAAGGTCCTGAGTTCAAAACCCAGCAAACACATGGTGGATCACAACCATCCTTAATGAGATCTGACCCCCTCTCCTCGTGTTTCTTAAGACAGCAACAGTGTACTCACATATGATAAATAAATAGCCAGGCACTGGTGGCACACACCTTTAATCCCAGCACCTGGGAGGCAGAGGCAGAAGGATTTCTGCGTTTGAAGCTAGCCTGGTCTACAGAATGAGTTACAGAACAGCCAGGGATACACAGCGAAACCCTGTCTCAAAAACCAACAGTAAATAAATAAAAATTAAAAATTAAAAATAATAAATATTTCAGCCCTGCAGTGATGGGGTAAGCCCTTAATCCCAGCACTTGGTTGGCAGAGGCAGGCGGATTTCCAAGTTCGAGGCCAGCCAGGGCTCCTAGACAGCCAGGGCTCTATACAGAGAAACCCTGTCTCAAAAAAACAATAAAAGAAAACTATGAGAAATTATAATCAAGTTGTTTCAAATACAACTTTTCTGTCCCTTCTAACTCAGACTTTAAAACTTTTTTTTTTAAAGTAGGGTACATATGTCTGACTTTGCTTTCAATTCACTTTGTAGATCAATGTGGGCTAGAACTTAGCAGTGATCCTCTGACTTTGCCTTACTAATCTATAATAGTAAGACAATTATTGGACAGATTAATGTCCATTCAAGTACGTATAAATATAATTTAACAAGCTATTTTTCCCTCCTGTTGTAAATAATACAAAAAACTACTTTGGATACAAGTTGTAACAATGTACCCCTGGCAGCCCTGAAAATCCATCCTGTAAACCAGGCTGGCCTGGACAAAGATCTGCATCTGCCAGCCCCATTCTATTTCTCCTTGGTTATAAAACCACCTAGCTAATAGCCACGGCAAAGTTCAATTCAAACAGAAACAAGAAATATTTAAATCAAGTCAGAGCTGAATAATAAGGTTCCCAAAAATAGTATATAGCCGGGCGGTGGTGGTGCACACCTTAATCTTGAGGGAATGAACAAAAAAAAAAACATTGTATATATAATTTAGAACTAAAAATACTATCTCGAGAGCTAGAGAGATGGCTCAGCAGTTAAGAGCACTGACTGCTCTTCCAAAGGGTCTAAATTCAAATCCCAGCAACCACATGGTGGCTCACAACCACCTTAAAAGAAATCTGATGCCCTCTTCTGTTGCATCTGTATACAGCTACAGTGTATCTATTTGTAATAATAAATAAATCTTTGGGATAGAGGAAACAGGGACTGAGTAACCAGAACAAACGGGGATTGAGCAAGAGAGGTTGACCAGAGCAAGCAGAGGTTTTAAAATTCAATTCCTAACAACCACATGAAGGCTGACCACAACAGCTACAGTGTACTCATTAAATAAATCTTTTTAAAAAAATAGTATCCCTTTAATCTTGAGGAAATGAACAAAAAAGATTACTAATATATAATTCAGAATTAAAAATATTATCATTGGGGCTGGAGAGATGGCTCAGCAGTTAAGAGCACTGACTACTCTTCCAAAAGTCCTGAGTTCAAATCCCAGCAACCACATGGTGGCTCACAACCATCCATAACATGATCTGACACCCAGAGTTCTGGAATGTCTGAGGACAGCTACAGTGTACTTACATATAATAAATAAATAAATAAATCTTAAAAAAAAAAAAAAAGTATTATGAATGCTGGCAATGGTGGCACACGCCTTTAATCCCAGCACTTGGGAGGCAGAGGCAGGTGGATATCTGTGTCCAGCCTGGTTTACAGAGTGAGTTCCAGGACAGGTAGGACTATAAAGTGAAGCCCTGTGTGTGTGTGTAGGGGGGGGGAGGTATCATGGAGGATGGGGATTTAGCTCAGTTGTATTGCGCTTGCCTAGCCAAGTACAAGGCCTCGTCCTCAGCTCCAGGGGAAGAGGGGAAAAAAAAAAAAAAAAGTATCACAGTAGTACTAACATCATGAAGTCTATAATGTAATCAACTAACACTAACATAAAAACAGAGGGGCATCCAGACTCAGGTACACACACTATACTATATGTGATCCAGAATCCAAACTCAAATACTTTCAGTTAGCACCTATATCTGATGAGTATTTTGTTGACAAGCAACGTTATTGGTCCACGTCATAGTTTACTTCCTTAACAAAAAAAGGTCAGCAGCTGATTCAGTTGCCCATCTTTAAATTCAACTCTAAATTATTTAAATCTCATAAACACTGGTTAAAGGAAATAAAGTTTTTGGCCTAACTGAAATCTATACTAACTGACCAGTACCTGGCACCACACAAGCATAAATACTTTCAAAAGTGGTTTTAAAAGGTTTGCTTCCTAAAGAATTAAGAACTTAAACATCAAGGAAGAATCATGCTTGCTTTAATCCTTGCTTAGAAATGCAGTTTCTTCACAAAGCTGTTAATACTGATAAAATATTTTTTCAGGCAGAGTTTCTTTGTGTGGCTCTGGCTGTCCCTGAACTTAAGAGATCTGAGGTGCTGGGACTAGCATGAGCTACCATATTCCTGGCCAGATGAAATTTTTTTTAACAGCTGTAATTGTTTAAATAATGCATATACATTCCAGTAACCTCATCTACAAAGTACTTTCAGTTTACTCCAAAACCTTATACAGAAATAATAGGAGGCCTGGTGGTGGTGCACACCTTTAATCCCAGCACTTGGGAGGCAGAGGCAGGCGGATTTCTGAATTTGAAGCCAGCCTGGTGTCTACAGTGAGTTCTCAGTTCCAGGACAGCCAGGATTACACAGAGAACTCGTCTCAAAAAACAAAGAAAAAGAAAAAAGAATTAAAACGAGTAATGAACCTAAAAATTGAATTTGAGCTTGTTACAACTACTCACCAAGGTTTCCTTATTTAGCTTCCTCTACTTTACAAAGTTTAGGCTTTCTCTATCAAGCACTCAAGTGCTTCGTTTGTTATGACTGTCATACAATTTCTGGCTTGTGAAGAAAAAAAAGCTACCAAGTCTGGTAGAGTGTAAATTTTACATGAGTCCACGTACTGTGTTTTTTTCCTTACTAAGATTCAATGTCCTTATCCTTAATGAGGGCTTTATTTATTCCTATTCCTCTAGTTAAATTGCTATCTAAACACATGAGATTACATTCCTAACAGCAATTACATACTAGGGACTTCTGTAGCGGCCTCGGAATCTTCTATCTCGACTTCGTGAGCGGCTTCGTCTCCTTTCTTTGCTTCTACTTCGTTTCCGCTCTCGGCTTTTGCTCTTTTTCCTCTCTCTATCTCTACTTCGTTTCCGTTCTTTACTTTTGCTTCTTTTTCTCTCATGACTACGACTTCTGCTCTTGCTTTTTTTTCTCCTGGGGGGGGAAAAAAGCACCATTACATGCTGGTTTAAATAGCAGCCAATATACACTTCCTTCTAAGGTCAAAATGTTTATTCTTTTGTTAATGTATTTTTTAACCACTGTACAATGGTACAAAAATCATACTTTAGGGAGAACAATTCCTAAGTATGAGACTTAACACCCCAATCTTTGCTTCAAGTTAACTGAAGATAGTTAAAAGAATTGAGAGACAGGATTAAGAGGAAGAATTTGCAATCATCTCCTGGGGCAGCTACAGCTTGAAAGAAGAAACAGGACTTGCTGGTAAGTAGAAAACCAAGCCTGAACTTTAAAAAAATTCCAGTTTAACTGCTATTCACATAACAGACCAAGTCATATATGGTAATCTATAGCCTATAGGTTAAGTTACATCATGTTCACAATCAAGAAATAGTAATTATATAAAATCTTTCCATTAACAATTTAGTTTAATGCATTTGATACTGTATACATGTAAGAATGTTTTATACTTTTCAAAACACAATATACATATCATTTTCTTTTTCTGAGAAAAATTACAAAAAAGGATCCTAAGAATGCAGTAAAATTCACTTTCACAACCCAAGATTTTACTGCAACTACTTAAAGCTATTATGAAATAGAAAATGCCCTTTTTAAGCTTTTTTTATATAAGCCTGTGAGATGCACTTAAACCAATTTGACCTTCCTTGGAAAGTAAAAAAAAGCCAGTTATCTTTCCACTCACTCCTGGGTTCCTCACAGTATTTCACCCACTGGTTTAACAATTAAACCTTGAAATCTATACCTCTGCCATCACCCAAATTAGAGGTGCCTTCAGATATTTCAATGTAAATCGAAAGACATTTCAAAGTATGTTTACTCCACCAAAATGTCCATTTGTACATGGTTTGAGATCTGAACATTTTGACAACTCTATATCATTAGGAAAATTAATGAGCTATTTAGTTTGTATCAAAGCGAAGTTAGCACAAGAACAACTGAGGTGTGCCTCAGAGAGCCTGTAAGCAGGTCATCTTAGAGTGCATTGAAAATAGAAAATGAAGACACCCACCTTCTGGAATCTTGAAACCCACACTCCAATCACAAGGAGATGTAGAGCTTTCCAAGGAGGCAGAAACTTTGTCTAAAATTTCAAGATAATCCACCTGACTGTCAGAAATATGCTAGGTAGCACATGACAGAAAATTAGGCTACACTCATTACTTATATAGTAGTCACAGAAACTCCAATGCTCACGAAGGGCAACAATTAACATTCCAACTTTGATGTTTCAAACCCTGACACTACTTCTTAGGACTAAAGAATTCTGAAATGCCAAAAACTGTGTGTCCTACCTACATTACTTCAAATTAGGGGATAAGGTTAAAATCAACTCTATTCCCCAGAATAAAAAAAGGACAGTTAATTGTTACTCTGCTCAAAGACGGCCAATAGAAGAGTAGATCTGTCTATATTTAACTCTCATAGCCCCCCAATCTTACTCCAAAAGTTAAAAAACAAAAACCAACAAACAAAAGAACTAATTTTAACTTAATGTCTTGCCAGACTTTTCATAAGCAAATGCCCACCCACATCTGAAGGCAACCCAAGATAGGTAAATAGACAACATCAGAAAATACAATCTTCCATATAAAAGCCCAGACAAGATTGTTACAAGAAACCAACATACTTCTTAGAACAAATTCCAGCATTAGAAAACATTTTTCAACTAAAGAAATGGTCATAAACTCCATCCTAATAGTCAAATCCTGTTACAACTTAAATGGGACTTTCCCAAGTCTTTAGTGGCAGTGGAATTTTGTACTGAACATCATTGAAGTAAATGGTCCACTGGGCCTTTGGACTTTTTGGTTATATGGCCTCTGCTGTAAAGGTGTTTTGCTATAACTGGATTTGACCTCTTCCATGTAAGAAGATCTAAATTTTAAATGCAAAGTATTCTGGAAAATAAGAAAAAAAATAGAAAAGTCATTTATTCCAAAATTTGATAATCGACACCACAGTAGCCAATATAATTTTAACTGTGCCATTTTATTGTTATCCTTTTCTGACTCTTTAAAGACTAAACAAAATGAAGTTTAATTTCAGACTGCAAAAATGGTTACAGTAACAAACGCTTCCATGAGCAGTAACCTCAAGATACTTGGAAGCCTTGGCAAACTCAGTGTTAAAATTTTAAAGGTCTTCAGAAATAGGATAAAACGTTGTTACGTTAAACTTTAATCCCTTTACCACTGGGATACAATACAATGTGTTACAAATCACAAAGCTTCTTAGTTTATATACCTAGCTATTTTTGTCAGAATGTTGTTTCCTATTCTTACTACCTTATCAGCAATAGTATCTCCAACATTCCATGGCTGTTAGTTCAATAGTATTATCATGAACCACACAAAAATGACATCTACCTTAGGTTAACATAAATTATCTTAAAATGAGCAGATATGTTTTGTTTCATCTACCCCAGTTAAATGTTTTCTTCTACATTACGTTCATTACTTTTAATGGCATGCTCTCTCAAATCACCAGATTAAAAACCTTGTGACTAAATTAAGCAATCACCTAATTTAAATCGGTTGTAACTTAAGTCAGACAGAAATACCTTGGACATTTAAAAGATATTACTAAATGAAATATGTAGAAAAGCTCTTCGGAAAACTCTTAAATTAAATTGCCCAACTGATTCTACAGCCTAACACTATTTCATTGAGCACTTATTGCTCTAATTCCTCATAAAAGCTTGGTGATCTTTAATGAGTTTAGATATAGGATTAAGAGTACAATCTGAAGATATTTAGTGCGAACAAGTGATGCTAGAAAATACTGCAGAATTTGCATTCATGTTTATCCCAATTCTTTTGAACTCAAGAAAAAAATCTTTTCTAAGTCACTAGGCCAGAGTCTAAAGTGAGTAATTTTTATAATCCGGTTGGTACCTGTTCCTTTGTTTTCTTTTGGCTATAAAATTATGAAACTGGAACTTTAAGAAACTCAATTCAGAAAAGATTAAAAATGCATGCTATGAACCCTGTCAACGGATTCCCCATATCTACTTTGGATTAGTAAGAAACTATTAGTGAATCCCACCTAAGCTTTTACAAGGAAAAAAATTTCCATAGACCTTTTTCTCTTATCACTTTATTTATACACGAGCTAAGAAATCCAGCTGTAGTTTATGATCCTCATCGTGAGAAAATTATAAGCCTGAACGACTACACCCAAACCACATTTTAAAATTAATTCCTTACCACATTAATAGATTATAAAACCTTGGCTTGGTAAAGCCTAAGAAACCCATATCAAACAATTCTCTCATCTATGTTATGAAATGGCATCAACCTACCTAACAAAGATGTTGTGAGGATGACTGAGGTAGTTACTATGAAGCACTTTGAGCTCGGAGGAGGAAAAAAGCCAAAAAGAATCAAATAAGTGGCCATTTTTCCATTGTTTCTCATTAAGTATTATGTGGTCGTGATATAGTATGGCATTATAAACACAGGCTAGGACATCTTGACACAGATTAACATGACCATTATCATGTCAAGAATTACTAATCTTGGAGCTGAATAGTAATTTCACAACATACAATAGGCTCCAATCTTGTACACTGGATCCTGTTTATTATGTACTGAGTCTGTAGCATGTAGTCCTTATTTCAACTTCCTCATCTATCTCAATTACATATTCTTAACGGTCTCCTTGGATACACTAGAGATAAAGGCCTAAGAAAAGAAAAAAAAAATCCCATCTAAAGCTATTAAGTATGCTTTCATTACTATCAAAAGGGCCTTTAAACAGCAAGAAACATAAACAACTCATAGCTAATTCCTTTAGTGAAGGAAGGTAAACAACACTTTCCACGGCCTTGGTATTTTTTTCTACAGTCTTCTAATTCAATGATTCTTCTCATCACATCCCCAAAAATTAAGCCAAAGTTACCAAATTTAAAACATTATAGAACTCAAGAGAATCATGGAAGATTGGAGTGCAAAGTGTCAAGGTCTTTGAAACCATATCCTGAAGCCTATACATCACAAAGCCCACGGCTTTGTATCCAGAAGGACTTTCTCATCTCAACTCTTATGAGCAGTTTTCTATAAGAGACGAAGAAAACCAGTTTGAGGCTTTAGCCACAAGAACAGATTTTTCCACAAGTTAAGTTCCCACCCTCCCAAGTTCCTTATTCAAACTTACTTTTTGCTACGTTCTTCATGGCCGTTAGCACTGTTCAACTTGTTCTCATCCTAAGCAAGGTTGATAGAAGAACATCATGAGGACGAAGTGGTAACATTTCAAGTTGTCAAAGGGTAAAGGGAATAGGAATAAGAAAATACAAGATAATTTTAAAACTAATTACTTATTTAGTTTAACATGGAAGGCTATAAAAAAATTTAGATGGTATACGTTTAACCACTTTGTTGCCAATAATTAAGTCATCAAGAAACAAAAATTAGTCTTTCCACATTTAATGTTATATTTTACTTTCTTACATTGTTTAGATATTAAATAAGTCATCCAGAATTACAATGTTGAAGTGGTTAAAGATTTCTATGAAACATGAAGTCATTGAGTTTATTCCATGTGCTATTGTCCCTTTGTCGGTACCATGGCTCTATTTCTGCCTAAGCCCCAAGTGGCCACGCTAGCAGCCAGCCACTATCCATCTCCTGTGACCGATGCCATTCCTGAGATCTTCGCCCATTTCCGTTGGAGGGTTGGGACTGTAAGAGCTTGATGCCACCTCTGTCACACATCTCGCCCTGAAGCAAACAGGGATTCACACTGCTTTAGTAATGTTGACTCCCAAGAACCCAAGAAAAGTTAATTAATAATCCACCAGTCCAGCCTAAACATTTCCTACTTCCATACCTGTTTACATGGAATTATATCCAAGTTAAACTAAGACAAGGAACATTAAAACACAAAGTATGGCTTCAAGAGTCTAGCATTACAAAATTACACTATTTAAAGCTATCAGAATTCATCCAAAAGGCACCACATGGTCGTGCTACACTCCAAGACAAATGTATTATTTTTAAACGGTTTAAGCGCAATGTTTATTTCAGTTTGAACACATCACCAATAGTAGGTTCTTAAGTTACAAGGTCTGTGACACCAGTGATAATGCATGCATGCACACTGCTATTCTCACCACCAACTGGTCAAAGAATGAAGAGTGCTGACTTTTACTGTGATACTAAAATGGGTCATATTGTATTGCTAGCCAAAATACTTCCTTTCTAGTTTTTAGTGTGAAAACTATGGCAGGGCCTAATTAAAAACAAAATACTACTGAGACCAGTAAAACAGTCAAGTGACTCTAAGCTGTGATACTGTCTCTTCCTTTTTTTCCTTTCTTTCTTCTTCTCTTTTTCTTGTTTTTTTTTTTCTTTTTTTGCTAATTTCTATTCAGGGATCCAAGAATCTCAGTAATTATTAACTGAAAAGCAGATAAATACCTGCCTGTTGAAGGTTTACTATCTCCAGCCTTATATCTATTTATATAAAATAAAATTTAAATCTCACCCATTTCTTCTTTCAAGACTCATAAGATTTACTTGCCAGAGACTGGTTATAATTTATTATTCTTGGACCCCTGCAATTTTTCCCAAACCACTACATTCACCTTTTTGCTATACCAAACTGGAGCTGGTTATTCTTAGTTGAGTCATTTTACCTAGGGGACCACGGTACAGCGATAAGTCACTCAATTACTACCTTATGATTGACAGTTCACACTGGAATCAAAGGTGAATTCATGGGAGTAGAGGTGAGATATCGTTAGGCAAGTCTACAAAGAGAGATAGATGGGCATTTATTCATCACGCTGAAGTGAAACTACTGCACAATATTATTACATCAATAGCATATATTTACTTTTGTAAGTTACACGTAATGCATCTCTGATAAGATAATCAAGAGGGCTCCGGGAAGGTTAGTTTACATTTCAGCAGTAGTTTCGTGAATAATGCTAAATTAAGAAATATATTAAAGCTCACTAGCGTGTTTTCTCACCTTCTTGTAAGGGGCCTCAAGCATTGCTTCAATATCAATATCGTCTGCCATTTTCTCTACTCGCCTGGGGAAGAACAAGACAGTCCTGTAAGTAAACCTGCAATTCTGCTATAAAAAAGAAAAAAACAAAACAAAACAAAACAAAAAAATCTCTTCTTGACCTACCACACTCAAAGCTAGAGAAAAAACCTTCAAAAGCACTACAATGGCTAACATTGTGCGATGCACGCCCTACAAGCCTGACTTGGGTTGGTAAGTGTGTAATGGCTTTCATCTAACACAGAGGCCGACCTCCCTGTCTCACATCAAAAACCCGCCCGCGAACGGCTAAACCCGGCCCTGGGTGTGCGAACCAGAGCGTTTCCTTTCGCACCAAACCCGCGCTGCCATCTTAGCGGCAGAGGGAAACTCCCTCTGCTGGGAGGGGTTGTGTACCCAGGCAGCGTTCGACCGGCGCCATGTTGGGAGGTCGCGACCAGCCCTGGCCGCCAAAGGACAGATCTTTATGTGCCCGAGGTCCCCACCGAGGTCCCTGCCACTACCAAAACCTCCACAATGTCCTTGCCGGAAATGAAGGGCACAGAAGGGAGAGGTGACCGACCGTGCCGAAAAGGCCCCCTCCCCCTCTGCGCGCTCATGAAAGCTGCTCAAAGCCTCCGCATCTCCCACCGCCCCATCTAAGGCAGGCTGACCGCTACTGGCGGACCGCGACGCCCCGTACCTGTGCGGGTGTGCGCGCGCCTGTGCTCGCCCGGGAAGTCGGCCGCCGCCGCCGCCGCCGCCGCTGCTGTTGCTACTGTTAAGCCACTAGGCCCAGGCCGCGGTACCGCCCAACCCGAATATCGGGCCCCGAGGGCGTCTAGGCCCAAGCGAATCTAAAAGAAACAATGGGATTAAAGGAGCGCGCGACGGAGAGCAGGGCAGCGGCTTCGGCAGCTCAGGATCCACCCCTGCGACAGCGTCGGCTAGCTCCCTGAAATGGCGGCCGCTGCTCCTCCGTACTCACACTCACCAACACATACACACACACAAACACCCGGGGTCTCCCGGAGCCTTAGCACGGGCTCTCGCGAGAAACTGCCCGGTGTTCCAGACTGGAAAGCTCGAACTATCGCGAGATCTCACTACGGCTCCGGCGACTGTGGCCCAATCTCGTGCAATGATTGCGCCACAGATGATCCCAGTCTCCCTTCCCCCAATTCGGAAAGGCTGCTCCGACTCCCCAGCCAGAGAGGCACCCAAATCTCGCGAGGCTGCGTGGTCTCCAGGGCGAAGACAGTTGGTGCGCTGACTGTCAATCTCTGCCAAAAGGGCTTGCTGAGTGGGTCGTTGCTGTCATCCCCCGGCCGGTGTCATCTCCTCGCTGGGTGGGAAGGTTTCCCCTCTCAGAGCCGACCCCCACCCCCGACCCCCGCCCTCCCACACAGATGGCTGTCAAGGTCGCCATAAGGCAACCTATTAGAGTACATATGGCTTTAGGGTAAGACGTCCGCGTCCAGATTCACCGATGGTGAAAACGCATGCACACAAGAATGAGCTGTGCGCAGGGGAATGGGAAGAGAGAAGCACGATTTTCCTGTAGTTTGGTGTCACCAGTTAGACGCCGGCTCCATAGGGAAGCTTCGAAACACCCTGGGAAGCCGGAGGCGGTGGACCGGATGGGAAGAAACTGCAGCGTGTAGCTTTCTAACCCCTGAGTTTAGTCGGGTATACCCTCACTTTTCCGTAGGATGTTGACTGTCTACGTGCGATTTTACCGCTTTTGTTTATTTTTTGTTGGGTTTTATTTTGATGGGTTTTTTGTGTATTTGGGAGTGGTTAATTCTGTGGCAGAGAAGCTGAGTGATCATTGGAAGGTTTCTCCCTCCCCCTTTACATAACAGAAAACGTTTTGAAATAAAATTAAATATCAAACCAGTCTTGAAACCAATCAGCAGCTTATTGAGGGTATAAAAGATTCAAAATGTCACACCTTGCTTGGTGTAGCTGCTCCAACACTGTGACCTTGGGCAAGTAAATTAAGCTCTAGTATGTTCCCTTTCCTCCTCAAGGGGAGAATATTATAGTTAGTAGGAAGGATAACCAGGTTGCAGATGTTCACTAATGAATCCCTAGGTTTACCAGGGGATGTCTGTCCAGGTGGACTCTCCATGGAATGCATGAGGCTTCTGAGGAGTAGGAAGTCAAGTGGAAATGATGAGTGGAAACTTCTTGGGGCTCCCAATGTAATACAATTGCCATGTGGCTTTTCTAGCATGCCTGTTAGAGCTTGTCTACAGCTCCAGCACTCAGAAATCAGAAGCAGGGGGATCTCTGTGAATTTGAGGTCAGCCTACTGTTTATGAGGAGTTCCAGGCCAGCCAGAACTAGGTAGTGAGACCCTATCTCAAAAAGAGAAAAAAAAAAAAAAAGATGATACGGATTTCTCTCCCAGATATGGCCCACTGTATGAAATCACTGATAGTTTCCTGCTGAAAGATTAGACTTTCCAACTTCCCTTGTGCACTACCGAAACTTCTCTGCCCGTATAAGAGGCTATACCCCATCTTCTACTGTAAGTATTTCGACCATACGGTGAGGGGTGACAGAGGTACCCCTTCACCCTGAATAAGCAATGGTCTTGCCTAACTAAGGTCAGACCAAGCCCCTCTGTCTTCTATCTGTCTACAGGAGCCCTTAATTAATAGTCCTGTCCTGGGCTGCCAAGTCAAGGACAACCTGTGCCACACAGTAAAATATCAAAAAAACAGGGGGCCATTGCAGAGAAGGTAGTGAGGTCACTGACTGCTCATTCATTCAGAGAACTGAGATTGGATTCCTGACACGCACATGACAGCATACAACTACATTAAGAAGATCTCATTAAAAATTACTTCAGGCCGGGCAGTGGTGGCACACGCCTTCAATCTCAGCACTTGGGAGGCAGAGGCTGGCAGATTTGAGTTCAAGGCCAGCCAAGTCTACAGAGTGAGTTCCAGGACAGCCAGAACTACACAGAGAAACCCTGTCTTGGAAAACCAAAAAAATAAAAAATAGGGGCTGACAAGATGGCTGAGCGGGTAAGAGCACTTACTGCTCTTCTGAAGGTCTGGAGTAATGAAATCGGACACTCTCTTCTGGTGCGTCTGAAGACAGCCACAGTGTATTATACTGGAGTGAGCAGGGCCGTCCTGAGTTCAATTCCCAGCAGCCACATGATGGCTAACAGCCATCCATACAGCTACAGTGTATTCATCATACACACAAAATAAATCTTTAAAAAAAATAAATAAAACAGAAGCATAAATATTATTTTATAAGCTAATTTCTGCAACTGCTTACATGGCCTTAGCTGTTATTTATAACTACCTTCCTCTACCTATTCTGTATTTCCTCCACCTTCTTCAAGCACCTCAGCAGGTGTTGGCTCTTTTCCTGGAAGAGTCACCCATACCTTCTTTCCTTATGGTCTGTGTCTTTTGTCATCCTGCTTAGATTAGGGTGTTGTAGTTTCCCACTGACCTTAATCACAGGACATGGCAGTACTAAGTGATGCCCTAAGGGATCTCCTGCACTCCAGACATAATCCTGCTTACCTCCATTGTGGAGAGGCAATCCAGTTTCCCCATGGTGATCTGGACCTATCACTCCTCCTACCACTGTTATTCCTTTCTTAGCCTGTTGATTTAAGGACATTAGAAGCCCAAAATGACCAGGGGGAAGACTGAGCTTCAATGGAACGTTTGTTGTGGCTCCTGGTAGGAGAACTCCCCCTGGAACCAAAACTTCTAGACCAGCAGAACCTATAGTTGTGAGGACAAAAAACAAAAACTTTCCTAGAGGGTCACTAGGAGTGATAGTGAGTGGAACTATTCCCTTTTCCACCCTTCGATCCCTGGACCCATGGATCCTGACTATGGGAGAAACTGTACCATAAATCCAACACTGTTTCAAAGCACATGCTGCCTGCCGAAGAGATCTGCCCCAGCCCTCCATGCTGCTGCCACCTAATTGGCACTGTAACTGCATCTTCAAAAGGCCATTCCAACTGGGCGGTAGTGGCACACGTCCTTGGGAGTCCCAGCCCTTGGGAGACAGAGGCAGGAGGATTTCTGAGTTTAAGGCCAGCCTGGTCTCTGGTCTACAGAGTGAGTTCCAGGACAGCCAGGGCTACACAGAGAAACCCTGTCTCGGGGGAAAAAAAAAAAAGCCATTCCACCATCTTTCTATCAGACCAGCCACTTCAGGATGATGAGGAACATGGTAAGACCAGTGGATTCCATGATCGTGGGCCCACTGTCTCACTTCTCTGGCTGTGAAGTGAAGTTCCTTCGTCAGAGGCAATACTGTGTGGACTACCATGACAATAGATAAGGCATTCTGTGAATCCACGGATGGTGGTTTTGGCAGAAGCATTACTTAAAGGAAAGGCAAATCCATAACCAGAGTAAGTATCTACTCCAGTAAGAACAAAACGTTGTCCTTTCCACGGAGGAAGTGGTCCAATGTAGTCAACCTGCCACGGGGTTGCTGGCTGGTCACCTTGAGGTCACAGGGACAGTGGGGAACAGAAACAGGGCAGGCTATATAGCACATCCTCAGAATCAGCATTTAGAGCTCATCAACTGTATAAGGAACTAGAAGTCAGTCTGCAGCACATAAGGAGACTTTTCAAAAAAAGTCTCAGCAGTTAGCGTCACCTGCTGTCCTAGGCTGCCTCAGAGCCATGCGTGCACATGCAAGTAGGAAAAAACTCATTCCCACAAAATTAAAAAGGGGGAGGGCCTAGAGAGGTAGTTTAGCAGTGAGCAGCATGTTGCTGTTCCAGAGGACCCCAGGGTCAATTCCCAGCACCCACATGCTGGCTAACAACTATCTATAACTTGAGTTTGGAGAGAATCCAACAGCCTTTTCTGGCTATATGGCACTACTACACATATATGGTACAGAGACTTACCTGCTGGAAATACATATATACACATTAAAAATAAAGTAAAAAAATTAAAAACCTAAACTAAACTGGGTGTGGTGGCAAACATCCTTAATCCTAGCCCTCAGGAGGCAGAGGCAGGCAGAGCTTTGTGGTTCAAGGCCAGCCTGCTTTACATACTGAATTCCAAGACAGCCAGGGCTACAGAGAAACCTTGTCCAGAAAACAAACAAACAAACAAAATAACACCTAAACTAAACACACAAACAAACATATAACTGGAAGTTATCATCACAGAAGTTTTTAAAAAGTGTAGCCCTGGCTGTCCTGAAACTCACTCTGTAGACCAGGCTGGCCTCAAACTCAGAAATCTGTTTGCCTCTGCCTCCCAAGTGCTGGGATCAAAGGCGTGCGCCACCACTGCCTGGCTTAAAAACTTGTATTACTTTATTAATTTAATTATAATTAAATATAAATTATTGATTTATATGTATGGGTGTTTTGCCTGCATGTATGATTGTGTCTTACAGAACAGTGTATCTGTACATGCTGTGCTTTACCGTAGAGAATAGTTCTCTGGAATAGTTCTCCACTTTCAAATTTTAGACAGAAGAATATTTCTAAGTATACTGGCTGGTTTTGTGTGTCAACTTGACACAGGCTGGAGTTATCACAAAGAAGGGAGCTTCAGTTGGGGAAATGCCTCCATGAGGTCCAGCTGTGGGGCATTTTCTCAATTAGTGATCAAGGGGGTAGGGCCCCTTGTAGGTAGTGCCATCTCTGTGCTGGAAGTCTTGGGTTCTATAAGAGAGCAGGCTGAACAAGCCAGGAGAAGCAAGCCAGCAAAGAACATCTGTCCATGGCCTCTTTGTCAGCTCCTGCTTCCTGACCTGCTTGAGTTCCAGTTCGGACTTCCTCTGGTGATCAACAGCAATGTGGAAGTAAGCTCAATAAACCCTTTCCTCCCCAACTTGCTTCTTGGTCATGATGTTTGTGCAGAAATAGAAACTCTGACTAAGACACTAAGTAACTGCCAGTTTTTACACAACAGGACTCCTTTTGTCAATCTGCAGTTTTGTGGGGGAGGGGTGGTTTTGTTTTAAGTTCTTTATTTTATTTTTTTTTAAGATTTACTTATTTATTGTGTACAGTGTTCTGCCTGCATGTCAGAAGAGGGCGCCAAGATCCCATTACAGATGGTTGTGAGCCATCATGTGGTTGCTGGGAATTGTATTCAGGACTTCTGCAAGAGCAATCAGTGCTCTTAACTGCTGAGCCATCTCTCCAGCCCCCCAAAAATAATCTTTAAAAAAAAAAAAAAAGATAGGGCTGGAGAGATGGCTCAGCTATTAAGAGCACTGACTGCTTTTCTGAAGGTCCTGAGTCCAAATCCCAGCAACCACATGGTGGCTCACAACCATCTGTAATGAGATCTGATGCCCTCTTCTGGTGTGTCTGAAGACAACTACAGCATACTTTGATATAAAAATAAATATTATAGGCCAGCCTGGTCTACAGAGTGAGTTCTAGGACAGCTGGGGCCACACAGAGAAACCCTGTCTGGAAACCCCCCAAAATAATAATAATAATAATAAATATTATAAAAAATATATTAAAAAAAGACAAAATAGGGGGGCTCACAACCATCTGTAATGGGATCTGATGTCCTCTTCTAGTTTGTTTGAAGAGAGCTACAGTGTATTCATTCATATACATAAAATAAATAAGATCTTTTAAAAAATTATTTTTTTATTTTTTACGTGTATGTTTATTTTGCTTGTATGTATGTCTGTGTACCTTATGTGTGCCCAGTGCCCATCATGCATCAGATCCCTTGGAACTGAAGTTATATGTGGTTGTGAGCACCCATATGTGGGTACCAGGACCTTAACTGGTGAACCATTTTTCCACTCCCTATTTTTTCATTTGTGCAAAAGGGTCTTGCTATGTAGATCTTCAGGTCTGAAATTCTTTTCTTTGTTTGGTTGTTTGTTTTGTTTTGTTTTTTTCAAGACAGGGTTTTCTCTGTGTAGCCCTGGCTATCGTAGAACTTACTCTGTAGACCAGGCTGGCCTAGAACTCAGAAATCCGCCTGCCTCTGCCTCCCAAGTGCTGGGATTAAAGGCGTGCATCACCACTGCGAAGTGTACCCTTGGTTTTTTGGTTTTTGTTTTTTTTTCCATAGGTTGGTTTGTTTATTGTGGCTGTCAGTTGTGGGTTTTTTTTTTCTTCTGCACATTGTTTCTCTGTGTAGCCCTGGTTGTCCAGGAACTCCCTCTGTAGACCAGGCGGGTCTCAAACTCACTGAGATCCAGCTGCCTTGGTCTCCTGAGCGCTGAGTTTAAGGGCACACCTCCATGCCCAGGGGCCAGGTTTTTTTGTTTGTTTGTTTGTGTGTGTGTGTGTTTGGCCTAGAGGGAAGGAACACTTGCAATCGTGTGGTCTTCTGTGGAGTGGCCAGTCTTCTGAAGTAAAGGGCACAATGAACCTTTGACAGTTTCTCTCGTCCTTGGTTGATGCCCCTCGGCAGCTGATAATCAAGAATTTCAGCATAGGTAGCAACGTTTGCTGTGAAGTTCGCTAACACAGAACAATATTCCTTTTACAACATAATTATCAAATAGTGGTAAAAATAGAAATGAACCATGTATGTGTAGGTGACTTTACTCCTTTCTGAGAATATCACAAACTACATTAAACACTTTTTTCTTTTAAGATTTCTTTATTTACTTTACGTATATGAGTTCACTATAGCGGTCTACAGACAGACACCAGAAGAGGGCATCGGATTCCTTTACAGATGGCTGGGAGCCACTATGTGGGTGCTGGGAATTGAACTCAGAGCCTCTGGAAGAGCAGCCAGTGCTCTTAACTGTTGAGGCATCTCTCCAGCCCACCAAGACATTAGCTTTGAAAGTTAAAAAGTAGTCACTACTCTTGCTACACTAGCGATCTCATAAGATGTAACCTCTAGTACATATCGGTAACTACCTGTTACCCTATTGCCTCCAAAAAGAAAAGAGTATTGATAAAATAGAATTTATCTCTTTGGGCTGTTGTGGCATAGGCCTTAAATACCAACTCTCTGGAGACAGAGGTAGGCAGATCTCTAAATTGGAGGCCAGCATGGTTACACAACCTGTTCTAAGCGATGAGTTCCAAGATAGCCAGAGCTTCACAGAGAAACCCTGTCTTAAAAAGTCAAAATATACATAATTTATTTATTTTGTTTTCTTAGTACAGGGTTTCTAGTACATCCCCGTCTTAGAAACTTGCTTTGTAGCTGGGCGGTGGTGGCGCATGGGAGGCAGAGGCAGGCAGATTTCTGAGTTCAAGGCCAGCCTGGTCTACAGAGTGAGTTCCAGGACAGCCAGGGCTACACAGAGAAACTCTGTCTCGAAAAAAAAAAAAAAAGATATAACTTCAAAAGTCACTACCTTCGCGCTCTCTCTCTCTCTCTCTCTCTCTCTCTCTCTCTCTCTCTCTCTTGATCCAGAGTCACTGTGTCTGTGGCTTGACTTGGAAATTACTCTGTAGACCAGGCTGGCATCAACTCTGAATTCTACTTGTCTCTGCCTCCCAGAGATGGTGCTGGGATTAAAGGCGTATACCACCATTTCCAGTTTGCAATTATTTTACTTTTAATTACAGTAGTAAGGGGACAGAGGTAGTTGGATCATTATGAGTCCAAGGCTAGCTTTGTGTACCTAGGAAGTTTCATGCTAGCCAATCTGACACAGTAAGACTCAGCTTAAGTTAAAAAATAAAAATAGCCCGGCAGTGGTGGCACATGCCTTTAATCCCAGCACTTGGGAGGCAGAGGCAGGAGAATTTCTGAGTTCGAGGCCAGCCTGGTCTACAGAGTGAGTTCCAGGACAGCCAGGACTACACAGAGAAACCCTGTCTCTAAGAAAACCAAATAGATAAATAAATAAATAAAATAAAAATAAAAAATAAAGAAAAAAAGAAAAAGAAAAAGTATTTTATTTATATGAATTTTTTACCTGCATGTATGTCTGTGCACTGAGTGTGAGCTTGGTGCCCTCAGAGACCTAGAGAGATTAGTAGATCCCTTGGAACTGGAGTTACAGAAGGATGTGAGACAAGTGAGTGCAGGGAGCTCCCAAATCCCCAGGTCTACTACCAGCACTCACTCTTAACCACTGAGCCAGCCTTGCAACCCCAAATAAATGTAAGCTTAAAAAAAAAGAAAAGTTAAGCTGAGCAGTAGTGGCTGTCCTGGAACTCACTCTGTAGACCAGGCTGGCCTCGAACTCAGAAATCCACCTGCCTCTGCCTTCCAACTGCTGGGATTAAAGGCATGCACCACCACTGCCCCTGTCCGGCAGTAATTATTTATTTATTTATTTATTTATTTTTGGTTTTTCGAGACAGGGTTTCTCTGTGTAGCCCTGGCTGTCCTGGAACTCACTCTGTAGACCAGACTGGCCTCGAACTCAGAAATCCGCCTGCCTCTGCCTCCCAAGTGCTGGGATTAAAGGCGTGCGCCACCACCGCCCGGCTAGTAATTATTTTTAAAAAGTCGCCACTGAGCTGTCTCTCTAGCCCCATGGTTTTTTATTTTGGAGACAGGATCTCTCTATGTAGCTCTGGCTGGCCTGGAACTCACTCCACGGAGACCATCCTGGCTTTGAACAGAGCTCAATTTGTCTCTGCTTCCTTAGTGGTGGGATTACAGGCCTGTGAAACCGCATCCTGCCTGAAGTGGCCTGGGTAGATATTCTCTTTTTAGTGCCTCGGACTTCCTTCTTCAGCTCTCCTTAGAGTATTGCCAAATGCTGGCGATATGACTTTCTGTGAAGTTCTCCTTCTCCTCCTCTTCACTTACGGAGGCCTGAAGAGCTTGGGAACTTTCTATCAAACTAGCCTGGACGCCCTGCGGGGTGGAGCGAAGACGGAGGTTGCTGGCCGCTGGGCTCGGTAGCAGTGAAGAGCTGGGAGCGCTAGCCCTGGGTCTGTGGGTCTAGCTTCCTGAGTTCTCATCCTGATCGCAGAGCTCTCTTCTGCTGGGTCTGACACAAAACATTCTGTAGATAAGGAGCTGGCTTCTCTATTTTGATTCTCTCCCCAACCCCCTAACACACACACCCTGTTTCAGGACAGACTTCATTGTAAATGTCCTTAGGTTGTGTATTAAAGGCTTGACAAAGATTAAAGGTTTGAGAAAGATCAGTTTCCTAGTTTAGTGTCTTTTTTGTTTGTTTCCCCACACAGAGTTTCTGTGTAGCCTTGACTGGTCCTGGAACTTGCTCTAACAACCAGGGTAGCCTTGAACTCAGAGGTCTGCCTGCCTCTACCTTTTAAGTGTTGGGATTAAAGCAGTCTGTTACCATGCAGGGCTCCTAAGTGAGTATCATGTGTTTGGTCTTTATTATTTTTATTTATTTATTTGTAAGAATTTTTATTTTATGCACATTGGTGTTCTGCCTGCATAAATGTCTATGTGGGAGATGTCAGATGCCCTGGAACTGGAGTTACAGACCGTTGTGAGCTTAAGTATGGATGCTGGGAATTGAACCAGAGTCCTTTTGAAGAATAGCCAGTGCTCTTAACCATTGAGCCCCCTGTTTTTTTATTTTTATTTTTTTATTTTTATTTTTTGGTTTTTTGAGACAAAGTTTCTCTATATAGCCCTGGCTGTCCTGGAACTCACTCTGTAGACCAGGCTGGCCTCAAACTCAGAAATCCACCTGCCTCTGCCTCCCAAGTGCTGGGATTAAAGGCAAGCGCCACCACTGCCCGGCTTTTTTATTTTTTATTTTTTTAAGAAAGAATTTCAGGCTGGTGAGATGGCTCAGCGGGTAAGAGCACTGACTGCTCTTCCCAAGGTCCTGAGTTTGGATCCCAGCAACCACACGGTGGCTCACAACCATCTGTAATGAGATCTGACGTCCTCTTCTGGAGTGTCTGAAGACAACTACAGTGCACTTACATATAATAAATAAATAAATCTTAAAAAAAAAAAAAAAAAAAAGAAAGAAAGAACTTCACTGTGTAATCCTGCCTGGCCTAGAACAGGCTGTCATCAGGCCTGCCTGACTGCCTCCTGAGTTTTAGGATTAAATCTGTGAGATACCATGCCCAGCTCGTTTGTCCTTTGGATAGATATATTTTTCAAGATTTATTTATTTTATTTATATGAGTACACTGTAGTTTTCTTCAGATACACCAGAAGAGGAGGGCACCAGATCTCGTTACAGATGGTTGTGGTTGCTGGGAATTGAACCTGTGGAAGGGCAGTCAGTGCTCTGAACCACTGAACCGTCTCTCCAGCCCCTGGATAGATATCATAAATATGCCATACTCAGAATCAAGTAGAAAAACAAAAGATCATTTGTGTACTAATATGCAGGGGTGGAGAGGTGGCTCAGTGGTTAAGAGAACTTGGTACACTTCCTGTTACTCCAAGGGAATCTCACACCCTTTTCTGGCCTCTACTAGCCCAGCACCAACAAGGCATACATACACGCAAAACATCAACACACATTAAATGGAAATAAACAAATCTTTTTTTAAAATCTGAGAAGAATCTGTAATTTTTGGGTGGGGGTAGTGGTGGTGGTGGTAACTACCACGACGATGATGATGACGACGACGGTGTGTGTGTTGTGTGATTCCTGGGCCAGGGCCTGCATGAAGAAGCCAGAAGACAATTTTCAGTTTGTTCTCTCCTTCCACTGAGGGCTCCAGGCTCAAACTCAGGTTACCAGGCTCTCAAAACAAGCTCGTCTACCCATTGACCACCTTACTCCTCTTTTTTTTTTTTTTTTGTTTTGTTTTGTTTTGTTTTTTGAGACAGGGTTTCTCTGCATAGCCTTGGCTGTCTTGGAACTCACTCTGTAGACCAGGCTGGCCTCAAACTCAGAAATCTACCTGCCTGTGCCTCCATCTTACTCTTCTTTTGTTGAGAATTTCCTTATGTAGCTTAGGCTGGCCTAGAACTCACCAACAACGTGGTCAGCATGGGTTATCTACCACCCGCCCCCCCACCCCCAATAAAAACAATCAAAGTCTAGCGCTAAGGATACTTTATTCACATCAGTATCATGTTTTTTTGCCTGGCCAAAGCCTTTCTGCTACCATACCTCCCCTTCTGCATTTGGAAGAACTACAGGGCAGACTGTTCCAGCTCTCACCACATGACCTGAAATTGGCTGATCAACAGTGGCTGCTGGTCAGGACTTTGCTCAAAGACAAAGAATGAATTGCAGTGCTGGCGACAGCTGCAGCTGCTGCTTCTGGCTTGACCTACCCTTGGGCTTCCTGGTTTTCTAATCCTGTTGCTGTTCAGGACTCCCAGTATCCTTCTAATAAAGCTCCCTTTTGCTTACATTGCAACAGTGTCAATGCTTGTACTTAGAACAAATGAATATATATATATATATATTTTTTTCCCAGATGAGATTTCTCTGTATAGTCCTGGCTGTCCTGGTTGAGAGCCTACCTTAGACTGTAATATCATCCCATCAGGGTGAGGTGGGTGGTTCAGAACTTGGGAAGTTGGGGCTACATAGCAAGTCTCAGGCTAGGCAGAGCTACCTAAAAGACCTCCTTTCAAAAAACGTAAACTAAAACCACAGAAAGTGGAACAAAATAGATCAGGTTGCATTAAATGGTGCATGGCTGTAAATGCAAGACTAGATTAATGAAGGAGTTTTAGATCAGAAGAGGACCTCAGATCTCATTACAGATGGTTGTGAGCCACCATGTAGTTGCTGGGAATTGAACTCGGGACCTCTGGAAGAGCAGTCAGTGCTCTTAACCACTTAAAGGTATATGTAGTTCAGGGTCAACCTGGGCTATGTGAAACCTTGTCCCAAAACAACCAGAACAGGCTAGGCTGATGATAGCTCAGTGGCTAAGAGCACCTTTGGCTCTTGCAAAGGACCAGGGTTCAGATTCCAGCACCCACATGGTTGCTCAATATCATCTGTAACTCCAGTTTTAGGGGGCCCCTGTGCCTGCTTCTGGCCTCCATAGGCACCAGTCACACGGTGATGTACATATACACATGTGGGCAAGAATACTCATTCACATAAAATAAAAATAACTTTTAAAAAAAAGAACAATGTGACCAGAGAAATAGCTCAGTGTTTAAGACAACTTGTTGCTCTTTCAGACAACCAGTTTCAATTATGTGAGCCCACATGGCAGCCAACAACCATTTGTAACTTTAGTTTCAGGGGATTCGATGGCCTCAGCCAGCACCAGGCACACATGTGGTGCACAGACATACATGCAGGCAAAACATACATACACATAAAATTATTTTTATTTTGAATTTTTTTGGTTTTGTTGTTTTGCTTTTTGAGACAGAGTTTCTTTGTATAGCCTTGGCTATCCTGGAACTAAAACCAGGCTAGCCTCAAACTCATGAAGGAGATCTGCTTGCCTCTGCCTCTAGGAGTGCTAGAATTAAAGTTGTCAGATGTTCCCTCTGATGCTGATCCCAACACACCATCACTCGGCTACTTTGCTGTGTAGGCATACTGCATCTAAGTTACTTAGAAACAGACTGCTGTGGGGTATCCACCAGAAAAGACTAGTGACCAGGACACAGGTTTAAGTCTTTACTTAGCTGGGTGGTGGTGGGAACCTCTTTAATCCCAGCACTTGGGAGGCAGAGGCAGTTGGATCTGAGTTGAAGTCCACTTAGTCTACAGAGTGAGTTCCAGGACAGCCAGGGCTATACAGAGAAACCCTGTCTTTAAAAACAAAGCAAAACAAAACAAGGAAGAAAGTATACTCACATACATTAAATTAATTAATTAATTAATTAATTTTTTTGTTTTTTTGTTTTTTTTTTGTTTGTTTGTTTTTCAGACACATCAGAAGAGAGCATCAGATCATTATTATGGATAGTTGTAAGCCACCATGTGGTTGTGCTGGGAATTGAACCCGATCTCTGGAAGAACAGTCAGTGCTTTAACCACTGAGCTATCTCTCCAGTCCAAATAAATCTTAGAAAGAAAGAAAGAAAGAAAGAAAGAAAGAAAGAAAGAAAGAAAGGCAGGCAGGCAGGCAGACAGACAGACAGAGAGAAAGAAAGGATGAAAGAAAGTCTTTATTAGCTGGCTAGTGACTACCCAGGGTGTTCAAGATCCCAGTATAGCCCTGACACTTTCTCAGGGAGAGATTTTAAGCACAAAAACCATCTCTTGGGTTGACATACTTCACTTAACAAGAACAGTCAGAACTACAGCAAGATTGAAATGTTTACAGGCTTTCCCAGAACTATGGGCCTTGATGGATTCGGTATTTGTTTTAGCTTTGGCTGGTGGTAGTGTCTATTTGCTGAATTTTATGGTCTGAATGGTGCTACCATCATGGAATAAGTTGTGCTCAGGTCTGGGGTCCTCCTAAGGTTAGAGGGTCTGTTACAATACTATCTGAAAGTAGAAAAGTATTCAGGTGTACCTGAAATTAAACCACAGCATATAAAACTCCAACAGATTATACAACAAACTGTCCATATCACGTTGGGATTCTGTAAGGGATTTTCTCGCTGTCTCGATAAAACCAAAGCACTAGGAAGATAGACTTTATTCAGGTGACTTTACAATATGTTATCAAAGCCCTCATTGACAGGGCATAGTGGGGTCTATAGCACTGAGGACAGGCAGATCTCTATAAGCTAGAGAGCCCAGCTTAGTTCGGAGTTCAAGCCCAGTCTAGACTACATACACTAAGATCTGATCTCAGAGCAAAACAAAATATCTCCATTCAGGGCCTGGACAGATTGCTTGGTGATTAAGAGTACTTGTTCTTGTGGAGGATTCAGTAGGGTTCTAGCATCCACATGGCGTTTTACAACTATCTCAGTTCCGAGGGATCAGACACCTTCTGCTGACCAATGTAGGCACCAGGCACCCACACGGTGCCCACTCAGACATGAAGGCAAAATACTCCTACACACAAAATAAAATAATCTAAAACAACGAAACCCATTTATAACCCTTCATGCATGTCTTTGATTCCAACACGCTGGATGGATGGTCTCTGTGAGTTCCAGACCAGCCTGGTTGTACATAGTGAGTTCCAGGTCAGCCAGAAAAAAAACAGTTTCAAAACAAAGAATTAGCCAGGCAGTGGTGACGCACGCCTTTAATTCCAGCACTTGGGAAGCAGAGGCAGGCAGATTTCTGAGTTCGAGGCCAGCCTGGTCTACAGAGTGAGTTCCAGGACAGCCAGGGCTACACAGAGAAACCCTGTCTTGAAACAAAACAAAACAAAACAAAACAAAATAAAAAAAAAAACCCACAAAGAATTAAAAAAAAAAAAAAAAGAAAAGAAAAGAAAAGAAAAGCTAAACAATCAAACAAAAGAAAACAACCAAAAATCCCAAGGTCAGGGTAGGGTCAGGTTTCTGCTGCAAGTGTTCTGCTTTGTTTTATTGGGTTTCTCTGTGTGTCCCTGGCTGTCCTGGAACTCACTCTGTAGACCAGGCTGACCTCGAACTCAGAAATCCTCCTGCCTCTGCCTCTAGAGTGCTGGGATTAAAGGTGTGTGTCACCAGTCTGGCATCTAGTTTTATCAGAACTGACAGTGTAGTCTCAGTACTGGTATTCAAAATCATCACAAATAACTTAATCTACAATTCAACTTCTGTTAGTTTTGAAGTATTTGGCTAAGTTTCCAGAGGGACTTAGCTCAGAAAAGCCAAAGGTGTACCTGAAGCATGCAAAGCTTTCAATCAGTCAAACAGTATCCCCAGGTCACGGGGGAGAATAGTTTGGTAGGTTTTTCTATTCTCCCAGGATCCATCCAGCCTGAAACCTGCCCAGCTTAGAAACACCTAACTGCACTCTAAGGTCAAAAGTGTAGGAAAAGAAACAAAAACAACCATACTACCTTCAAAGCTCTGGTGTTCTTGTCACAGCCACAGGGGCCTTGGGTTTCTTTCCTTAGAATTAGATCTCCAGGGACCAGTTCTGCTCTCTGTAGCTTTTCTGCCTTGTGAAAGGTTATTTTATATATAAAATCCTGCTGGGATTAAATAAATCTTAAAAAAAAAAAAAAAAGCCGGGCAGTGGGCAGTGGTGGCGCAAGCCTTTAATCCCAGCACTTGGGAGGCAGAGGCATGCCGATTTCTGAGTTCAAGGCCAGCCTGGTCTACAGAGTGAGTTCCAGGACAGCCAGGGCTACACAGAGAAACCCTGTCTCGAAAAACCAAAACCAAACCAAAACAAAACAAAACAGAAAAAAAAACCAAACAAAAAACCCCAACAAACAAACAATTCCCACTGGGATTTCTTTACTTAATTTTTTTTTCTTTTACTTTAGGTAGGAGGGCTTGAATCCAGGTTCTCCTGTATGCCAGGATTGTGCTCTACCACTGATCTACATTTCCACGTCTGTTTTGAAAAAAACTTTAAAGTGTTTTAAGGGTTGGGAAAGTGGCTGATCAGGTAAAGGAACTCACTACTGAGCCTGAAGACCTGAGTTCAATCTCTAGGATCCTAACGCCTGGAGGGAAAAAAGCTGCCGCCCAGGAAATCCTGACCTCCACATGGGAAGTAGGCTATGGCCCTTTTCATGCTTTCCACAGATATATATTTTAACTTCTTTTGTGTGTTTGCATGCATACATGTCCTGGCGTTCTTGTGGAAGGCCGGTAGACTCTCTGGAGTCAGAACTCTCCTTTTCCTTTTCTTGTTTTGGGTCTCGAACTCAGGTCACCAGGCTTTTCAGGGTACATGCCCTTTGTCTTAGGGTTTCTATTGCTGTGAGGAAACACCATGACCAAAAAACAAGTTGAGAGAAGAAAGGGTTTATTTGGATTACACTTCCATATCTCATCCCATCATCAGAGAAAGTCAGGAGGGAACTCAAGCAGGGCTGGAGCCTGGAGGCAGGAACTGATACAGAAGCCACACAGAGTGCTTATGACTAGCTTGCTTCCCACCAATGCAGGGATGGCACCACCCACCATGGGCTGGACCCTCCCCATTGATTACTAATTGTGAAAATGCCTTACAGCTGGATCTCTCAGAGGCATTTCCTTAAAGTCTGGTTCCTTCCTCTCTGATGACGCTAGCTTGTCTCAAATTGACACGCAAAACCAGCCAGTACACCCTTACTCGGTGAGCCATCTTGCTAGCCCTGTTTTTACTTACTGTTTACTTACTTATGTATTTATTAATTTAAGATAATGGCATAGTATATAGTGCTGGGTGGCCTGGAACTTTTTGTGTGGTTGAGGCTGGTCTCAAACTATCAGAGATCTACCTGCCTGTGGAGTGCTGGGATTAAAGCCCTGTGCCACAATGCCCAAATTACTTTTTATTTTGGGAAAAGGTATCTATCATTAAATTGCCCAGGCTGGCCTTGAAATTTGTGATCTTGTTGACTTGGCCTTTTAAGTATCTAGGGGGACAAAGCTGAACCACTAGGCCTGGCCTCACAGTGTCATTTCATTGGTAATCAATTTATTATGCTAGAGCAGGGCCTAAACAATGGAGTAGCATATGTGTGTGTGTGTGTGTGTGTGTATGCATATATATATCAACTATGTATGCACACACACATATATATATCAACTAATTTATCTTTCTTTTTTTGTATTGCTAAGAGCTACAAATCCAACTATGTTCCTCATCTAAATGTCCCTTTATGACTAATTTGGTATTAAAATCCTGTAGACTAGTGGAGCACTTCTAGATAAGGTAGACAAGGAGAATCTTACTGTGATTTGAAACTGAGACTAGTAACATTAGGTCAGCCTTATAATCCCTCCCCCTTAAAAAAGTACCACCCATGCTGGGCAATAGTGGCACACGCCTTTAATTCCAGTATCTGAGAGGCCAAGGCAGGTAGATCTCTTGAGTTCAAGGCCAGCCTGGTCCATAGTGAGTTCCAGGACAGCCAGGACTACACAGAGGAACCCCCCCTATCTTGAAAAATGAACTTAAAAGAAAAAAAAAAAAGAAAAAGAAAAATGAACCAAGAAAAAATATGCCAGCTTTATTAAAAAAAAAAAAGTCTCTCCACGCGGGATCGCCACCATCATGGACACGAGTCTCCTGCAGCCCATCAATCTGGCTAAGATAACCAAAGTGCTGGGCAGGACTGGTTTGCATGGACAGTGCGTACAGGTGCAAGTGGAATTTATGGATGACACCAGCCGCTCTATCATCCGAAATGTCAAAGGCCCTGTTCCAGAGGGTGGTGTGCTCACCCTATTGGAGTCAGAAAGAGAAGCTCGGAGGTTGCGCTGACCTTGCTGCTGGGTCCTGGATATCCATTCCCTAGCCCATGGAATGATCTGCAACTGTTAAATAAAGCATTTGTATTAATTCTTGAAAAAAAAAATGGTAAAAGCTAGGAAAGCATGAGCAGTTGAGCCTGAAAGACATGAGGATACCCAAATATGCAAATAAAAAACTTTAAAGCGGGGCTGGCGAGATGGCTCAGTGGGTAAGAGCACTGACTGCTCTTCTGAAGGCCCTGAGTTCGGATCCCAGCAACCACTTGGTGGCTCACAACCACCCATAATGAGATCTGATGCCCTCTTCTGGTGTGTCTGAAGACAGCTACAGTGTATTATGCCGGAGCAAGTGGGGGCCATCCTGAGTTCAGTTCCCAGCAGCCACATGATGGCTCATGGTCATCTGTACAGCTACAGTGTACTCATACACATAAAATAAATAAATACATCTTTAAAAAAAACTTTAAAGCAACAGTTCTTTCGAAGGCCTAGAGGCAAAAAAGAACCATAGAAGCTGGTGAGATGCCTCAGAGGTTAAAAGCACTGGCCAATGTTCTAGAGGATCTGGGTGCTGGGTTCAATCCCCAGCACCCACATAGCAGCTCACGAACATCTGTAACTCCATTCCCAAGGGACTCAGGTCCCTTTTTTGGCTCTGTAGGCACCATGCAGGCATGCATGTGGTACACAGACATCTATAAAGGCCATATACACACAAACAAAATAAACAAGCAAAAATACCAGTGAATAAGTGGAGTATCTTCTTTAACGGAGCATTTAATCCTAGCCCTTTGGAGCAGAGGCAGGGGGATCTCTGAGCTCTAGGACAGCCAGAACTACACAGAGAAACCTGTTCCAAGACATGTAAATACATACAGAAAGACCCTGGCATCCAGGAGTCAGAGAGAACCAAGTCATACAACTTGTATTCTGACTTCCACATCCTAGTCTTCCAAGCACACATTACACACATACATTACAATAAACAAGTGTAAGAAGAGAAAGGGTCTTTCTGTGTATGTAGCTCTGGCTTGTCTAGAACTCATTGTGTAGAACAACCTGGCCTAGATCTCATAGAAATAAAGTCTGCCTCTGTCTCTGCCTCCAGAGTATTCTTTTTTTTTTTTTTTTTTTTTTTCCGAGACAGGGATTCTTCGTGTAGCCCTGACTGTCCTGGAACTCACTCTGTAGACCAGGCCAGAGTATTCTTTTAAAGACCTGTGTCATCGCATCCAGCCATTTAGCCAATTAAAGGCAATTCAGAAAAGGGAAACTGGCCAGGTGATGGTGGCACACGCCTTTAATCCCAGCACGTGGGAGGCAGAGGCAGGCAGATTTCTGAGTTCGAGGCCAGCCTGGTCTACAGAGTGAGTTCCAGGACAGCCAGGGCAACACAGAGAAACCCTGTCTCGAAAAAAAGAAAACAAAAACAACAACAACAACAAAAGAAAAGAAAAGAGAAGAGAAACTGCCAGGAAAGAGCTGGACATGGTTGCTCCTGATAGGAAGCCCAGCTACTAGAAGGCCAAGGGACAGCCTGTGCTCTGGAGACATTGTTTAAAAATGAAAGGGGTCAGGGTGGTGTCCTGTGATTCACACTGTGACGAATTCCTGATAACAAATAACTCGGCCTCCAGAGCCAGATTGCTGAAAACAGTGCCTGTGGAGGGTTTGGAATGTTGCAGGTCTCAGAGCTGGTTTCTCTTGGGTTCTCTAAAGAGCCCATGTGTGTGTCAGATCTAGGATCCTGATAAAAGATAAATCTTGAATTGTATAGTTAACAAAGCTCTATTCTCCACCCGGGGAAGGGCTAAGAATGCTATCGCATGCATAGCGTCTTAGATTACTCCATTTTACTGTAACTACTTACTTAATATTTCTACCAATGTGCTTTTTTTGTTTTGTTTTTGTTTTGTTCTGGCTCTTTTGAGAGAGGGTATCTCTACCTAGCCCCAGCTGTCCTAGAATTTACTATGTATGGGATTAAAGGAGTCACCACACCTGGGCTCTACAAACTAAAGTTTAATATGCTTTGGTTTATAGCTTCCTTTGTTTTATTCCTTATAAAACTTCACGAAACTACTTCCATGAAGTAGAATAATTTAAATCTGTATTTTTCCATGGTATGATAATTTACACTTTGGTTCCACAAACTATCTTAATCCTTTTGATTGGAGAGCTATGCTTTTGTGTGGACAATGGCTTTAATCTCAGTCAGGGGCAGAAATGTGGATCACTGTGAGTTCAAGACTAACCTAGTCTATGCACTGAATTCCAGAGTAGCCAAGGCTACGTATTGAGACTGTTTCAAAAGAAAAAGGAAAAAAGAAAAGAAAAGAAAAAAAAGAGTAGAAAGTGTGGTTAGATGAGCAAAGGCATAGAATGCAGACGGATAAGTTGATTAAGGATTTAAGTAGTGTAGGGACATGATGTGAATAGACTTATAATTTAAGAAGTGCAAGTTTGGTTGTTTCCATCAAATCATGATCGCCTCTGTAAATAGCAATTTTACCACCTCTCCTTGGCACTTGCGAAGTCCCAACTGGGAAAACCTCTCTTTTGTTGTGGCAGCATCTTGGACCCTGCTCCTTAGAGACAAAATACGGCTTTTTCTTTTCAGCCCCCGTTGGAATCCTTTTCTAGGGTTGAGAGCAAAGGCAGAGGTGAGAAGGTTCAGGTGAGGACTTGAAAGGGGCAGAGCAGAGGGCAGACTGGATGTATGAGAACGAGAAAGCCTGGCGACAATCGATCTTGAAGACTTAGCTCTTCCTTCGTCTGGAGAAGGAACAAGTCGTTCTGATAAGCTCTTGCGTGTGAAGAGCGGATTGGAAGAGGGAAAGTAATGAGCTGTAAAGACTACGGTCTTCGTGGAGAGTGGTGACAGACGGGGTAGAGGGAAGTGAGTGACTTCCAGACGCATTCCGAAGGAGAATTAAGAGAGCAGATGGGCAGCTCTCAGGCCGCTGCTGCTGGTGACCTCAGCGGTCACGGGCGAGAGCGGACTAGGTGTTCCCGCGTCAGGGCGGTGGGCGTGGCCTGCTCGCGCTGTCGTCCTAGTGACCGGGTGGGGCGGGGCCCGGGGCGGGGCTGTCAGGCGGCTGCGTCACTCGGTGGTGGAGATGGTGCGTGTGTGTGGGGGGCGGGGGATACGCTGGGCGCGTCCCCGGGGTCACGTGGTGCGCAGCGCGCACAGTCCTTCTGTCGGTTGGTCTGGAGCGGCGCAGCAGGAGCGGGGCCGTGAGGTGAGCTCGTGGCGAGGCGCGGCGACGCGATGGCAGCTGGTTGGGGCCGTGTCGGGGGCAGGCCCCGTGCCGCGCGCGCGCTAGGCGGGCGGGACCGGGGACGGGCGCCCCGGCCACTGCGGGACCCTGGCTCAGCCCTGTTCCCCGACTGGCCCCCGGATCACCCAGCCCCGGAGGGAGGCCCGGGGACCGCTGCTGAGAGCGTGGCGGGCGTGCGAGCGCCGCCCAATCATTGCGGCTACCCGCGGGAATGACGGCCACCTAGGCCAATCAGCGGGGCCCGAGGGGGCTGGGCCGCGAGGTGCGGGCCCGGGGCGCGGAACGGGGCAGTGGGGGTGGGGAGGTGTGCCGAGGCTGCACCCCCCGGCTTAGCCCGCGAGATAGGGGGAGGCCTAAGATGCTGCCTCTGCCGCGGGGACGGGTTTTCCTGCAGTGCCTTTCTTACCCTGAACTGAGAAGCACACCCTTTCCTCAAGACCCTGTATATGGGAGTGTCCCCTTTCTCTGTAGTTTGGAAAATCTGGGCGTCCCTCCCCTTTCTTAAGCTCTAATCTTGGGATTTTCTCCCAATTCCTAACCGTTTCTAAAAACGGACTGAAGTTATACTCTCTTTTCCTTGCTCCCCATACTGAGGGAACACTCCCATATTCAAACCTAATTAACAGTTCTCTCTTTTCAGTTTGGGGTTCAGTTCGTTACTAGGTTCCTCAGAAATCAGGTCACTAACCAAAGTTATAGAATACTTTATTATATCCCACAACTCTGAGGAGGAATTCTTTCCAGGCCTCAGATCTGGTATGTTTTCAGAAGTTAGGGAATTTGGGGTGAGGGGGTCAGTTCTTTTTTTCTTAGTCCTTCAGTCTGGAATGCTCATCCCTTTCAATGCTCATAGTTTTCAGTTTCACCTATAAGGGAATTCACTGACTTGTCCTTAAGTCTGTCCTTGGGGCTGCACTTTTTCATGTGTTCACCAAGCTAACTTGTTCCTTGGGATGGGTGGGGCGGACTTGTTTTCTGCTTAGAGTATCTTTGCTTTCTGTATCCCTTTAAGGTTTGAGATGCACCTCTTTTAGCAAGAAACATACCACCTTTGGGGTGCAGCAAGTGCCACTGTGCACACCTTTCTCCAGAATCCTTTCCTTCTTAGATGTGGTGCATCCCCCACCCACCCATTTTCCCACAGCTTCCTTCCCCCTCACCCCAGTTGTGCCATAACATGCATGTGGTGATCACAGGACAAGTTGCAGGAAGTTTTTCCTTTGCTTCCAGTTTGTGGGTCCTAGGGATCAAACTCAGATGGTCATTCTTGCCTTCAAGTGCTGAGCCATCTAGCTAGTCAGTTTTCCTTTTTTGAGACCAGTTCTGTGTATCCTTGGAACTTAACTATGCAGTCCTGGTTGGGTATGATTCTCCTGCCTTGGTGCCCAGTCCTCTCCCCTCCCTTCCCCCTCCTTTCTGTCTGTCTTCTTTCTCTCTTTCTGTCTGTGCCTGTCTCTTTCTCTCTTTCTTACTCTTTCTTTTAAAGAGTTTTCTTTTTCTTTTTTTAAGATTTATTCATTTATTATTATATGTAAGTACTGTAGCTGTCTCCAGACACACCAGAAGAGGGCATCAGATCTCATCACAGATGGTTGTGAGCCACCATGTGGTTGCTGGGATTTGAACTCAGGACCTTGGGAAGAGCAGTCGGTGCTCTTACCCGCTGAGCCATCTCTCCAGTCCTCTCCTCTTTCTTTTCCTTTCTAGCTTTCCTGCCATCAAGATCCTTTGGGTCTTCAGTTTCCTTCCCTCTTTGGAACCACATTCCCTTTACGTGCTCTTCCTGGCTCTTGGATCTTCCTTCCTCTGTTGAGTGTATATCTGCACTTTGTCTACAGCCTCTTCTTTTTCCCCACCTCAGGGCAGTTCTTATAGTTACCCCACCCTGAGCCTTTCTTCCCTGATTGGATCGTTCCTGCACTTGGCTTTCTTTTGTTGGTTGTGAGGTATTGTCTCACTGGTGAGATAGTTCCGGTTATCCTGGAACTTCGTAGGTAGCTCTGGTTGGCTTTGAACCCCCTGCCTCTGCCTTACAAGTACTAGGGTATGGGTAAGAACTTCCATGCCTGGTTCACATGACTTTTTATATGTAGTTTATTTTTCTGCCAACAGGAATTCTCTTTTGGTTCATGGGCTGTCCAAACATTTTTCTAGTTTCTGGTTCCTGTTGGACAGTGTTCTGTTTGTCTAGAGACGATAATGGTTCTCATCCTCTTCGTTGGAGGTGGCCACAAGACCAGGACTCCTGACTTGTTCTGTAGTCAAAATGGAAAGGAATTCCCTAGCAATTTTTGGTCATTCCTCTGGTGCTTTACTTTCTGTAAGTTTCTGGGGAAGCCCTCTGTAGTTTTTGTGTGTCTGGTCCCCCGCAGGAGGATTATTGCAAATTTGAGGACTGCCTGGTCTAGGCAGGATGAGTTCTAGGCTAGCTAGGGATACATCTCAATCTGTTTAGTTGGTTCTAAGGCTCTTAGGTTCTGCTCCTCCTCACACATCCTCCATCCCCTCTTTTCCTTTTTCCTTTTTTACATTTTTACTTATTTTTATTTTTTGAGTCAGGGTTTCTTTGTGTAGACCTGGCACCCTGGCTGTCCTGGAACTAGCTCTGTAGACCAGG